>QANT01001806.1:0-60004 GCA_003254885.1 Purshia tridentata | reverse complement strand
GGCTGTCTTCCGTGGAAAGAGGGGAGGGAGAGATAGAAAAAAAAGGGAAAGTTCCAGAATTTTCTGGAATTTAAACCCATTTCATCATAATTACAAGTTTGCCCCTCACTTTGAACCCCCGTATTTTTCAAACCGTAGCTCCAAACGACGCATGCTACGTGTCTACGAACTCGTGGAGTCGAGCTCTACGTACTCATGTCCAAGTCAACTTTAAACTCCAAGCAATTTAAAAAGTCAACTTTGAGCTCTTTTATCACGTTCATAACTTTTTAACCGTAACTCTAAATCACCCATGCCGCATGTCAATGAACTCGTGAACTCAAGACCTTTCTAATGGACCCAAAGTCAAAGCTAAAATCTTGTTAGAACCAAAAGTCAACGTTGGGCCCTATTAACATGTACTTAGGAAGGTACGGGTCGTTACATGAGAAATGTGGGAATTTGAGTAAGAATAATGTTAGGGTAATAAGGGAGCATCTTTACTTTAATGGGGTTGATCAACGATATAAGAATTGGATTTGGCATGGTGAAGGTAATGTTCAGCATGGCCAGGGAACAAAACATGGTCAATGGGCTGGGTCTGAAACAGTAGATATGTGTGAAGGTGCTTTTGATAATTTTACCAATAATCTGGGTGAGTTTTGTAGTTTTGTTGAGGAAGGAGTGAAACCCTTATATGTTGGTTGTGATAAGTACAGCAAGCTATCTACATTGGTCAAATTGTTTAATTTGAAGGCAACACATGGGTGGAGTGACAATAGCTTTTCAGATTTATTGGTTACTCTTGGAGATATCCTGCCAAAAGGTAACCTACTGCCCTTATCTATGTATGAAGCAAAGAAGACACTTTCTTCTTTAGGGATGGGGCATGAGAAGATACATGCATGCCCAAATGATTGTATATTGTATAGGAATGAGTATGAAGATGAGATAAGGTGCCCGAAGTGTGACCTCTCTCGGTCGAAGGTCAACAAGAAATCAGTTGAGAAAGATGGCGTACCAGCCAAAGTCTTGTGGTATTTTCCGCCTATTCCAAGGTTTAAACGCATGTTTAAATCTTGCAAGATAGCAGAGAACCTAACTTGGCATGCTGATCACAAAGTGAGTGATAGACTGATGCATCATCCCGCTGATTCTCTAGCTTGGAAGTTGGTAGATCAGAAGTGGCCAGATTTTGCTAATGAGCCTAGAAATCTAAGGCTTGCCATTTCGGCTGATGGGATTAATCCACATAGTTCCCTAAGCAGTCGATATAGTTGTTGGCCCGTCCTTTTGGTGACTTATAACCTTCCTCCATGGTTGTGCATGAAGCGCAAATTTATGATGTTAACTTTGTTGATTTCGGGTCCAAGATAGCCGGGAAACACTACTACAAAAAAGCTCATATATATGAGTAATTTATCGATATCTAATGGGTAAAAATTACGAGATAGGATTGCATGATATAAAAGATCAGGGTTTCGATATCGGTTCTAAACTGATATCTAATGTGTATTTGACATCAATTTGTAGTATAAATTCGATATTAATTAATCAAATAATTGAGCTAAAAATAAATAACCGATATATATTTAATATACAATATCAGTATTTTACCAATAACTGATATCCTAAATATTAATTATATGAGTTTTACTGTAGGTAACTGGTATAAATATTACTTTACACATCTGTGTCAAGTAAAAGAAAGGATATAAATACGTCTTACAACTCCAGTTTTTCATTTAAATTCGATATAAAATAATCAATTTATGCATTCTAGAATGAAGAAAATATAACAAACCGATATTTATTTTATTTATTATATCAGTATATGAAATATAACCGATATGTAAAATCTATATTATATGTATTATTATGTTAATAACTAATATAAATATGAGTATAGACATCGGTTTGAAATAAGATAATGGATATCAATACTCTATACAATGCCAATTTTTTTCCCCTTTGTTTAGAACTGATGTTGAAGTTAGGATTAGCATCAGTTTGTGGCAACAAAACTGATATCTATTCTTCATATAATTGCAGTAATTGAAACCGATATATTTTGTTTAAATGTGGTGATATGTAGCATATGTTTTGATATCGGGTATGTTTGTTGAAAACTGAGATATTTGGTCAAAATTAAACATCTAGCTATTGCATATTTATTTAGTTGCCACCTGCACAAAATAAACATCCAAGAACCCAAAAGTCCTCACTTGTCATATATTTCAATATCTACAAGAACCCAGAAGTTGTATACATATTACAAAAATTAGGGCACCTCTATCTATAATCCCTTTAAATATATCTAAGCCAGGCAAATCATGTTAAAGACCCTTTACAAAACTTGCACTTAGGCACTTAGGCATGCAGTTTCCTGATTCCCAATTCCCCTTTACAAAAATATGGGCATGGGAGTTGTCATCTTAATTAATAGATATAAGTGTTCAGCTAGATGCTTATCCACAAAAATGCACTAAGTTAGCATTCAGCCATCAATCACCACATATCACCATACACTAAGTTAACAAAGTCACTCCACTCAACTCTTACTTCATTAATTTGGTCTTGAGTGTAACTGCATCACTTCTTGATCCTTGTATTGCTCCACTGAAAACAAATGAAATTGCATTATTTTCAAAGAGAGGGCCAAAGTCCATAGCACTTTCAAGCAAATTAATAAACCTATAAATAAATCCATGCATGCCCTCTCAATTATCTACTCAAATTTATCCATAAAGCACAATTATAAACAACAGCCATGCAACACAATTATCATCCCAATAATATGAAAACAGCAGCCATCTCAATTATATATCATCCAAACCAGAAATCAAGTACCAATATATAATTAGTGCAGCCTGTGAGACTCGTTGGCATACCCAAAATCCAAGCATGCCATCTCAATGAAAAAAGCGAAAAGAAGAGCTGAATCTAAAGTAAACAAGCTTTATAAAGCTGATAGTATTCTACATTATATGCTATAGCATATCTTTGTAGTGGGAAGCAAATATAATCATTTTTTTTCTATAGAAAAGAAAATTTGATCATTTAATAAACTAGTAGCCATTCCAACTCAAGGTCCAATATATGTTGTTAGGGTGATTTGGATTCTTACCATGGTCTCAATCTCAAGATTCGGATCCTCAATAGTCTCCTTCATATACCTCATTACGTAGTAACCACACTCAACCCCGCCAGGTTGTTTAGGACACTAAATAGAACCAACGCACAGTGACATATAGACTTAGTATGTATTCATGTAGGTTTGAAATAGGAATGACAGCAATTGAGCTTAGAGGAAAAAAAGACATTAATGGAGTAGTGCAGGGTTACTTACTGCAAGATGCTTCCACAGTGTTGTTTTTCGAGTTCGCCTACCCATAACTACATTGAACTGTCTAATTGCACTTAATCATAAAAAAACCAAAATTAGTTACTCCCAAACAAAAAATTCATGCATAAAGTAGTAAATATATAAGAGAGCAGCAACTCACGTGTTGACAATGTCCATCCATCCCTGGTCAAAGGTCTTTTTTGCAAGAGGGTCCATTACATAAACAATGTCCTTATCTTCATTGATTATTGTCAAAATCCATTGTGACCTTTCAAAGGGTAGCATTATATAATTAGCATGCACGCAAAAATGAGAGGCATAAAAAATGAAGGGGCGTAAGTCAATTAACCATCTATTCCTACCTTGCATTGTAAGGCACCAAGAATATACGATCATGTTTTCCTTGCTGGAAACGATTAGCTATGTAGGTTGATCGTCGCTCTGAGTTTGATATTGTACCAACGACACTAACATGGGCAGGATCCACCAAACCAACCATATCAGTCATTTTTTATTTAAGCAGCATATCATATAAGTACCTATTAACAAAAAATTAAAAAAATTACGATATAAGACATAATTAGCACACAAATAGACACGTTTGAAAATTAAACAGCTCAACTACCTCATATACACCACTATGCATGTAGCGGACAGTTCTTGCATCTCCATGATTGTAGTTATATCCTCGCTCAAGATATACAGTTTTCGGACTTCTCCAAAGACAGCTGCCTCTATATTCGACCACATCCACTAGCTCCTTGTCTATTTTCTCCTCCTTTACTACTTCAATGACTGCAGCCTTACACTTCCCTTCATCCTGGCAGCTTGCTTTATCGAACACATTTCCTTGACCTGGGAGTACCTTGGGTGTGACAACTTCATTCACACGCTCTCGCGCTTCCAACTTTTCAATTCTTTCCAACAAGATCTGATTTTGCTGCTGTAATATGGCTAATATCTCATTCTTTAAGACAAATTCAAAGCCTCCGGATTGATCATTACATGCTTTATTAATTCTATATACTTGAACATTAATTGTAGTCTTATCCATTTCTATATACTTTATCTAAGTGTTTTAAATTTTTGTCTTGATCTATTTTTTTTTTTCCTTTCTGGTTTTTTAATGTATATTTTGAGTCCAGAGGAGAATAAGAGGAAGAGAGAATGCACCCAATCAACTAAATGATATGGATATATGATATCTAGTACTTTGTTTAGTTTCTTTAGCCAAGTGTATGAACAATGTTTAAATTGTAGGACAAGAATAATATTGTAATGGTTATGGATTTGTGTTTAATTATTTTATAGTGCAATTTGTGTTTGGAGGTTGCTCTTATACACATCATTATTTGAATATAAATTAATGTTTTGACAATTTATATTTCAATGTAAAGGATGAATTTTTATTTGTCAAATATATGGTAATACTGTATAGATAATAAATGTGTATTTTACAAAACAAAATATTAATTTATAATATTTTACAAAAAAAATTTATTAATTAATTTTATTTTAAATAAAATCTTTTACAACGGTAAGGTACTGTCAGAAAATGTTTTGAGAACCATCTTTGGATTTAGTTTTGCGACGAAAATATGCAGTAACAAAATGCCAATTCCGATGGCAAGTTGCGTTGCAAAACTGCCGTCGTAGCGCGTTAAAGATAAGCGACACAAAATTTTGCGTCACCATTTGTAGTCGCAAAAGACCTTGCGACGGCTTACATGCCATCATAAATACCTTTTGCGTCGCCACCAATTGCAACGCCTTCTGTGTCGTCGCGACGCAGTCGCAAATGCCACTTTGCGACAGCAAAACTCAGTTTTGCCATGTCAAAGAGCCGTCGCAACCGGAATTCTTTTTTGTAGTGCCATTCTATTCTTGCCTAATTTTGAATTGTAGTTAGCGTCACACTTGCTTACAAGGTTGTTTTTCGATGCTGAATTGTTTTCCAATGTGGCAAAATTTTATAAGTAAGAAATATTTTATTTTGCCTATATTAAGGCTTTGGCTAAACTTAGAAATGATTGGACTTTCTTTTTATTTACTAGTTTACCTGATTTGAACCTTCTGGGTGATCATATGGTCAAATCCGTTAAAGAGTCTTTTATATATGTCTAGGTGCTTTAATGTGTGATTTTTATCGTACTATAGTTGATGCAGAACTCAAAAGGCCCCCTGATAAGTAATAAAGAACTAAAGATCATTAAAATCAATCCAACTCAAGGCTGGAGCATATTTGATATTTCTTGTTACTACAATATAGTAAATAAGAGTGTTGTGTTTAAAGAATGGGTCAAATCTTTGTAATATTTGTAGGCACAAGGGTCATCTTTAACATTTTTGTGGCCTTCAAGATTGATGGCTGGAATATGACAACTTTTGAAGCTATCATATTCTACTTGTATGAGAATGGAATATTGCTTGTTAAAGAGTTGGTGTGTTACTCTCATCTCAAATTTTGCTTGATGTCTCAAGATATTATGTGGTTATAGGATTTGACTTATTATTTTTATGAGTTATATACTTATATATGTCAATTCTAAGAGTAGCTGACATTTATCTGTTCAACTCATCAGTTTTTTTTAAGGTAATTTCAGTTGGGTAAGGGAATGACCTATTTGACTTATTAGCAAAAGTGAGTAGCTACACTATTCATTCCAGAGTGTATGCTTTCTTTTTTTTTCTAAATGGTAGTAATTATTGTTGATCAGTTAAAATATTTTTGTTTTTACACAGTTGATTAGAGTTCTCTATCTTATTGCAGTGCTACAAGTTATATTTGTATACCATGGTGCTGCCTATACTTGCTAGCTATTGTATTCCTCATAGAGCATGATATACTTAAAGATGACTAAAACCTTAACGGGCTCAAGTATGCTAGTAATAAGATATAGTGCAAAATGAACATGTAAGAAAGAGAATATCAAAACCAAAAAGGAAATTATCTAAAACAGGTAAAAGAAAACAAAAATTATAGAACGAATATTCCACAAAAAAGCACTCAGAAATGAAGAACAAAAGTCTAAACCGATAAGAATGGCACCAAAACAAGCTCCCTTATTTCAAAAAAATTACAGTTGACTATAAGCTAGCTAGAAGTAAAGTTCCTCTGCAATTAAAATCAAGCAGACCCATAGGAAGACACATTACAATTGAAAACCTTAAGTAAACAAAATAATAAGATAAAACCTTCTATTATATTATCACCACTACTAATAAAGAATAACATCATGAGTATTGATATTAAAGAGTCAAATGAACCACATTTTCATACCCTTGCACATTACTAGAAAAGTTACTAAAACTATCAAAATTGTAAATGTTCTCTCACAGTCAACTCTCTAGCTATCTAATTACTTGTGTAAATTGCTAAATGCTTAATTTCTTGTTGTAAGATTTCAATTCCATAGATGTATAGTGACAAATTATCAACTGTTATACATATTTATCAATACGTGTAGCCAGTGCTTAACCAATTTCTAGACTATCAATCAAGTACTTTGTTTATTTTTTTATCACACTTGACTATAATAGGAATAAGAATGGTCAGCTGAAACTTGTGTTATGTGGAAAAAAAAGCCAAAAAGGAAATCAACTAAAACAGTTAAACAAAAAAGCAAAAGATAATAATACAACAACAATTCGACAACAAAACACTTAGAAAATGAAGAACAAAAATCTAAAAAGCTAAGAACAAAACCAAAATACCAATAAGAACCCCACAAAAACTTAACAAAAGACACCAAAAAGTTAATAATAAAACCAACCCCACAACAAATAAAAAATATAACACTTAGGCACTCATCTGAATATATAACACTTAGCTAAAGTACTAGATCAAAATACAGAATATCAAAGTTTGTTGCAGTGCTAAAAATCCAAGGGTCATAGGTCAAACAAAATTGGCAGCAAGCCTTTGGAGAAGAAGATGCAGCACTATAATCAACTTACCAATTAACTAGCTTATAGCTTTCATGTTTCAGCATCTTACATGCAACCACACTTTATCCAACACAACAACCATTTCGTAAATATTGTATTCTCAAGGATAAAAACAAGCTCATAAGGCAATTTTTCAAGGAGACATAATGTAACGACCCGTACCTTTTAAGTACACTATAATAGGGCCCAATGTTGACTTTTGGTTCTAACAAGATTTTAGCTTTGACTTTGGGTCTGTTAGGAAGGTCTTGAGCTCACGAGTTCATTGACACGCGGCATGGGTGATTTAGAGTTACGGTTAAAAAGTTATGAACGTGATAAAGGAGCTCAAGGTTGACTTTTTAAATTATTTGAAGTTTAGAGTTGACTTTGACATGGTTGCGTAGAGCTCGACTCCACGAGTTCGTAGACACGTAGCATGCGTCGTTTGGACCTACGGTTTGAGAAATACGGGGGTTCAAAGTGAGGGGCAAACTTGTAATTTCGTTGAAATGGGTTTAAAAATTCCAGAAATTTCTGGAATCTCCTTTTCCCCCTTTTATTTCTCTCTCCTCTCCCCTCTCTCCCGCCCACTCCTCTTCTCTCTCTCGAGTGTTCTCTCACCTTCACTCCTCTGTTCCTCTTTGTGAGTGAAATACGACCCATTTTTCAGCTCTAAATGAGAAAACTCAAAACTAGAGAAATGTTCCTTAACTCCTCTGTTCCTCTTTGTGAGTGAAATACGACCAATTTCTCAGCTCCGAATGAGAAAACTCAAAACTAGAGAAATGTTCCTTTATGTGTCTAGTTTCTACCCTCCAAAATCAGATTGATTCGTTGAGTATTGAAACCTGTAGAGGCTTCGCACTGTTGCTAACTCAAGCAGATCCGCTGATCTTCCTCCCTTGGTTTCGGCCTCCTCCAAGCTCCAATCTTCAAAGTTTTTGGTGGGTTTTTCTCCACTAGGTATGAGCTTTCTTTTCCACTAATTTGGTTATTCAATTTCGAGTATTTTATAGGATTGAAACTTTGGGGGTTGGAGACCCATTTCGGGTTGGACTTGATTAAGTGATATTGATAGTTATTTTGTGCAATGGAAGGATAAGACACGAATTAGGGGTGATTAAGGACTAGATTGGTGGATTGAAATTGAGGAATTTGAAGAATTTGGAAGTGTGAGGTTTTGGGGGTTATGCTATTTTCGGGTTTAACATGGGTGTTTGAAATTAAATCAAATTGTTAGGTGTTCGAGGTAATTTCCGCCATTTGGAACATATAATCGAAGTTTGGAACGAGAAATTTAGGAAATTATTGAGGTTTAGAATAATTGGTTTGAAGGAAATCGGAGAAATGGTGAGTTTGGGACGAAATGGGAAACTTTTTGGTTGCCGCAACGACACCCGGACGACACTCGACCAAGTTAGATAGAATGGAGGTTAATTGAGGAAATTATCGGAAAAAAAATAAGCTAGTGGCATGGGTTTTGAGTCGAGACGGAAAATAAATTGGGTTATGGGTCAAATTTAGAATTATGAAGCGAAAAAACCTAGAACTCATACACTCTAGTTTTTCAATTATTATTTAGAAGTTTATCCTAACGAAAGCTATTCTTATTTTAGGCGATACTCCCGAGGCTCGAGACGATCCAGCCGGAGACCAACACTAGGCTATCTCTGTGAGTGGACTTGTTTATAAACTTCTTGATTTAATTTACATTTATATTGTGAGTTCTATTTGAGCTTCGATTTAATTATTTAGATATATTATTTGGTTCGTGAGTTTAGTTTCCAGATTTCTTAATTAAGTTGATTTAGACTTTGACTTTGGAATTAGTTATTCTGGGTTTCATGCTTTAGCGAGACAGAAAGAAATTCAAAATGTTTTCGTACTGGAGTTTTGAGATAACGTTGGAATACAAGGGTTTATGAAAATATTATCTCAAGGATTTATCAGTTGTGGTTTGAGAAATAAAAAAAAAAATGGATTTAAAATGCCGTGTAAGTACCCAGCTACAAATAAGCTCAGTACAAATAAGCTCATTAAGGTCTTTGGGACCCATCGTGACACACACATAGGCTTTGGGCCGTGTGTTGCGGTGCCTCGCCCTTTGGGGGCAGCTCTGCGTGCACGTATGACCAGTTATTTGCCCTGCCTGTACGATGCAGAATTCCGTACAGGTGTATGGCCAGTTAGCTTTGCCCTGCCTGTACGATGCAGAATTCCGTGCAGGTGTATGGCCAGTTAGATTCGCCCTGCTCGTACGATGCAGCATTCCGTACGAGTGTATGGCCAGTTTTCCAGGGTACTTAGATGGTGGTTTTATGAGTTACTTTTCAGTAAATGAATTTCAGAAAGTTCTTTTCTATTATTACATTGATTCGAAATCTGTATGAAATAGTTTTAGAAAGAAAAAAAGAGTTTTAAAACTAGGGATTTCCAAAGAGAGAGATGTAAGGTTTTGATATTAACTTATTTTTGGGTATTTTACTATAACAAATGAATTATGTTATAACTTAAGTTTAAACACTTTTATCTCCGTCCACTCACTGAGTCGTCTCATTAGTTATCTCTTTTTGTCGTTTTAAATTTTCCCCCAGGTGGTAGCGGTGAAGCGGTCGGGCCAAAGACGTCGAGGAAATCCAGCGAGCTTAGTAAATTTTTTGTAGGCATAGTTATGTTTGTAAACCTTATTTTTCTTAGCGAAATTTTGTGGCCAACCTTAATAACTCTTGAATATTTAATCAATTGGATTGAATTTGTTGGGTTGGAGACCCCTTTTGGTTGTGGTAGAGGAGCTGTGAATGCTTAGAAGTGTATATTTGCAGGTCTCGTGGAGAAAAGGGTTAGTCCAATTTCAGGGGAGGTTCTGCCGAATTTTCGGTAGAATTTTCCTTGATATTGGATTCCCGCAGGATCACTCCGAATTCCAGGGTGGAATTCGGGGAGGGTCCTGTCAAAAATGTCTAATTTGGGGGAAAATTTCTCACTTGTAATTTTTAGGTCTAGTTTACTTATCAGATCTAATATTTAATATCAATTTTTTTCTTTTTGTTGGTCAAAAATGTAAAATTAAGATATCAGTGAAAATATTTGGCGATATGTTAACTAATTACGATATAGTCTAAAAAATTTATCGATATCTAAAATTTACAATAACAGAGAACATACAAAGCGATATTAAAGTAGTGATGTCTATTAAGGTTTTTCTTGTAGCGAAACGTGCTTCTTGAGGGCTAAAACGCTAATCCAGGCATGAGAAAGTGCTTCCCCATATCTAATTTCCTGCCAATCGAGCACATTTTGGGGGAAAATTTGACTGAGCATGCGTTGAAATGACATTTCCGCTCCTTCTAAACACGGAATATGCTTCTTTAGGCTAGAATGCTAATCCAAGCATGAGAAAGTGCTTTCCCATGTCTTTTTTGCCAACCGATAACTTTTTGGTGCAACTTTAACCAAACTATACTGAGTGTGCACCAAAATGATGTTTTCATTCATTCTTAACACCTACAGTGGTTCTTTAGGGCTAGCACGATAATCGAGACGTTAGAAAGTGCTTCCTCATCTCTTTCTTGCCAACTGGGCACGTTTTGGTGCAATTTGGACGAGGTTAGACTAAGTATGCATGAAAAGACATTTTTGTTCTATCCTCACACTAAATGTGCTTCTTTAGGCCTAGAACGCTAATCCAAGCATAAGAAAGTGCTTCCCTATGTCTTTCTTGCCAACCGAGCACATTCTGGTGGAAAATTGGATGAAACTGCACTGAGTAGGCGCCAAAATGACATTTACGCTCCTTCTAAACACGGAATGTGCTTCTTTAGGGCTAGAATGCTAATCCAAGCATGAGAAAGCACTTTCCCAAGTCTTTCTTGCCAATCGATAACTTTTTGGTGCAACTTTAACCAAACTATACTGATTGTGCACCGAAATGACGTTTTCGTTCATTCTTAACACCTAAAGTGGTTCTTTAGGGCAAGCACGCTAATCGGGAGATTAGAAAGTGCTTCCTCATCTCTTTCTTGCGAACTGGGAATGTTTTGGGGCAATTTGGACGATGTTAAACTGAGTATGCGCAAAAAACCATTTTTGTTCTATCCTCACACGAAATGTTCCTCTTTAGGCCTAGAACACCAATCCAAGCGTAAGAAAGTGCTTCCCTATGTCTTTCTTGCCAACCGAGCACGTTTTGGTGCAACTTCAACCAAATTGCACTCAGTGTGCACCCAAATAACGTTTTCGTGCATTCTTAACACTTAAAAGTTTTTTCTTAGGTCTAGAACGCTAATCGAAACACGAGAAACTGTTTCCCCATGTGTTTCTTGCCAACTGGGCACTTTTGGGTGCAATCGAACGAACTAGACTTAGAATGCACCGAAATGACGTTGTAGTTTGTTCTAAACACGAAATGCACTTATTGAAGGCTAGAAAGCTAATCCAAACAAGATAAACTACTTCCCCATGTCTTTCTTGCCAACCGAGCACATTTTGATGCAACGTTAACCCAAATTTGACTCAGTGTGCACTGCAATGACGTATTTGTGCATTCTTAGCACCTAAAGTTGTTCTTTACAGCTAGAACACTAATCTAGACATCAGAAAGTGCCTCCTTATGTCTCTCTCGCCGATCGGGAACGTTTTGGTGTAACCTTAATCAAATCGAACTCATGCACCGAAATGATGTTTTCATGCACTCGTTACATTGAAAGTGCTTATTTAGGGTTAGCACACTAATTGAGACATGAGAAAGTTCTTCCTCATGTCTTTCTTGCCAACCAGGCACGTTTTGATGCAATTTACACGAAAGTAGACTGAGTATGCACCGAAATGATGTTTTAGTTCTTTCTTAACACAAAATGTTCTTCTTGAGGTCTAGAATGTTAATCCAAGCATGAGAACGTGCTTCTTGCCAACCAAGCACAATTTGGTGCAAGGTTAACCCAAATTTGACACAGTGTGCAATGTTCGTGCATTCTTGGCACCTAAAGTGGTTTTTTACGGCTAGGACGCTAATCTAGATATCAGAAAGTGCTTCCCAATGTCTCTCACACTGATCGGGAATGTTTTGGTGTAACTTTAGGAACCACTTTCTAATGTCTCTATTAGCGTACTAGTCCTAAAGAACCACTTTAGGTGAAAAGAATGAACGAAAACGTCATTTCAGTGCACACTCAGTACAGTTTGGTTAAAGTTGCACCAAAAAGTTATCGGTTGGCAAGAAAGACACAGGGAAGCGCTTTCTCATGCTTGAATTAGCATTCTAGCCCTAAAAAGGCACATTCCGTGTTTAGAAGGCACGGAAACGTCATTTCGGCACATACTTAGTCCAATTTCGTCCAATTTTCCACCAAAACGTGCCCGGTTGGCAAGAAATTAAATATGGGGAAGCAATTTCTCGTCCTTGGATTAGTGTTCTAGCCCTCAAGAAGCACGTTTTTTGTTACGAACCTACGAAAAAATCATTTCGGTGCATACTCAATCTAATTTCGTTTAAATTGCATCAAAACATGCCTGGTTGGCAATAAAGACATTAGGAAGCACCTTCTCTTGTTTGGATTGGCGTTCTAATCCGAATGAACCATTTTAGGTGTTAAGAATGCATGAAACGTCATTTCGGTACACACTGTGTACAATTTGGTTAAAGTTGCACCAAATCATGCTCGGTTGGCAAGAAGCACGTTCTCAAGCTTGGATTAGCATTCTAGACCTCAAGAAGCATATTTCATGTTAAGAAAGAACTAAAGCATCACTTCGGTGGATACTCAGTCTACTTTCGTGTAAATTGCATCAAAACATGCACGGGTAGCTAGAAATACATGAGGAAGCAGTTTCTCATGTCTCGATTAGCGTGCTAGCCCTAAAGAACAACTTTAGGTGTTAAGAATGCACGAAAACATCATTTTGGTGCATACTCAGTCCAAATTCGTCCAAATTGCCCCAAAACGTTCTTGCTTGGCAAGAAAGACATAAGGAAGCACTTTCTCATGTCTCGATTAGCATGCTAACCCTAAAGAAGCACTTTAGGTGTAATGAGTGCACAACAACATCATTTCTGTGCACACTGAGTCCAATTTGATTAAAGTTACACCAAAACATTCCCGATTGGCAAGAGAGACATTGGAAGCACTTTCTCATGTCTAAATTAGCGTTCTAGCCATAAAGAACCACTTTAGGTGCTAAGAACTGCACGAATACGTCATTTCAGTGTACACTAAGCGAAATTTGGGTTAACGTTGCACCAAAATGTGCTCGGTTGGCAAGAAAGACATGGGGAAGCACTTTCTCTTGTTTGGATTTGCATTCTAGCCCTCAAGAAGTGCATTTCGTGTTCAGAAGGAACTACCACATCATTTCGGTGCATTCCAAGTCTAGTTCGTCCAAAAACTTGTTGATGTTTTATTAGAGCAAAAATAATTTGTTAAAACTAAGGCTCTAATTAACTCGCAAGTGCACGAATTGCAGTGTAGCAAAGCTTGCAAATAACGAGGTGGATCCCTCGAGGAAAAGTATTGATATGAAAATTACCAATCTAATTAATTTAGTTAATTCGAACACTAAAGCACACACACTGAATGGGGGTTTTGAATTAGGTTTTGTAATAAATTCAACAATCATAAAATTAAGTGAGCAAATTAAACTAGAATAAGAACAATGAATGTAAACAACTAGGGGTCATAATCCACCACTAACATATTACCTACATAATCATAGATAAGAGCAATTAATTAACAAAACAACCGGGAGGCCTTGATTATCCGACACTCACTTAACTATTGTTCTCTTAATGCATAAATTAGCAGATTGATTATCTCATACTAAATTAGTTAACCCACGTGTTCCTAAGAAGCTTGGCTATCGTCTACCTAGGCTGTAAACCATGCAAGAGTCATTACGTACACATTAAAACGACAAACACATAGACCCTCCTATGAGCATCTATGATCTCTTCCCTCAAAGATATGTTCTTAGGATATCCCTTCGTTACCTAGTGAAATTAGTGACTTGGCTATTGTCCCCTAACCCCATAACATATCCTAGATGCATACAACCTATGGTGATCAGTCAGAGATGTAATACAAATAGAATCAAATTTAAACAGAGATCCAAGATTTATCAACAAAAATTGCAATTAAAAACTCAAAAATCCATGAATAAAGTAGATGACATAGTTAGGGCTTCATCCTAGCCCTAGCTAGGGATTTAGCCACAGATAACTAAAGTTATAACAAAATAAAGCATAATAAAAATTAGAAGAAATTAATAAGAAGATGGAGAGAAGTCACGAAAGCAAGGTGGAGGTTGCTCCACCCTTGGACGATGGCTTGGGGGCTGCAGCACCTCTTGGCTGAAATCACCCTCTCTCCCTCTCTCTAAAATTCTGAACTTATGTGAATAATGAACTCCTCAAATAATGAGGTAGAGAGGGATTTATATAGTGGAGAATCCTTAACAGTTTAGGAAAGGGTTTACTTGCACTCAAAGAATGGGTCTTAGGCTGTTTGGGCGAGTAGACTTTTTCTGGCCGCGGAACTGCTGCGTTACCTCCACTAAAATGACTATATCTTTAGATAGAAGTATCGGAATGAAGTTTCATAAAATTCCCTGTGAAGCTAACATCCGTATCTTTCTAACGGTATATGGGTTGATAGCTGATTCGCTCTAGAGAAATACAGGATTGTTATCGAAATTGCTGCCCAGATTACAGGGTTTTGACTTCCTTGCAAGTTAAGGAGTCTTTGAGATCTTTGACTGAATCTTTTAAGATCTTTCTTCTAAACAAGGATTCCAGCATTGGGAAAGTTTTCTAATGCAAGGAATAGGTGCATGGGCTCCTTGAATGTCAACTTGGACTTGACCCAATCTCTTCTTGTGTTAAGGCCCAATATGTCTGAGAAGCTTCTAGAACATTTTGACTATCGACTTTGACTTTCTTTTCCTAGTCCCACTAGGATTCCTTGTAGAGTTGGGATTTCTTATGCATTTAGGATCTCACTTTTACCATCTTGCTCCTCATGACTTTCAATGACTTCAGCACTCCTTTTCCAACTAGGGTTTGGTTTTCCTAGTCCAATCAGGAATTCTTGCTTCCCCTAAGATTTCTCATTTCTGACCTTGGACAATGATGATTCTTTTTCTTGATGATCAATTTTTCCTTGTGTGACTAAGAATCCTCCTTTGACTAGGATTTCAGGTTTTCCTAGTTTGACTAGGGAATGTCCAAAATTAGCTCTTTTAGCTTCTTTTCCTTCTTTTGCTCCAAATTACTTACAAAACACTAAAACAAACAAAAATACACAAAAATTCCAGGTTCTAACATTCTAAGTGTGAGAGTTAGTATGTAAAAATGATGTAAATTGGACACTCAACGCACCCCCAAACTTAGATTTTGCTAGTCCTCGAGCAAAGAAAACAAAACAAAAGACTCAAAACTGACTCAACACAAACTTTCTCAACAATTGATTTCATGAACATGGCTAATAAAGACATAGTAAAGCAGTACAAATGTGAACATTTATTCTGCAAGTTCTAATAATGCTCCAACAATTTACCTTACTCTACCATTGTGCATATACGCCATCCTCAACATAAACTCAAGTGTTAGATAAACATGCATAGGCCATCATATACAAGATAGATTGAACTCCAATCCTCACCATGATATACTCTCAACAATGAAGAACTCAAGAATTGGGTTGATTTGTGCACTCAAAAGTATATGTGAGAGAAATTATGTAATCAACAACAAAAAGCTCACATAATAGCATGAAACGAAGGCACCTTTGAAAGAAACATTGATATCATGAAAGGAATATCAAATACTTGAAATGGAATCAAACAACTATAGGACTCTCTTTTCTAGACTCCACATAATGAACCACACTTCACCTAAAATCAAATAGGGCTTTAATAAAAGTTGTAATGAAGGCTTAGGTTAAGGTATGATGTTGAAATAAAAGGATAAACAAAGGCTACTATGTCTATGGAATTGAAACTCAAATTAGTACTTAGAGGCATACCTTGCATACTTGCACTTCATAACTTGAACTTTGAAAAATTTTGCACAAACTTTTAAACCGCATTTATTAATTTTTTTTTTTCAATTCATTTCTCTCTCTCTCATTTTTTTTTTATAGGCTCGGCATACTCTTTTTAACTCAATACACCTTATTTTGCTTCAAGCTATGCATAGTCACTTGTTTCCAACCTCCAAGTATCACAAACAATGTAGAACCATAGATAAAGGGTGCACGGGATAAGAGATATAATTCTCTCAAACTTAGGGTTCAATAAGAGATAAAGATAAATAAAGAAAAAGGCTTACAAAGGCTCAAAATGGATTAGCTACGGATAACGAAATAAGGTAGGCTTTTGGCTATAGGTTTAAACAAATAAGGCCTAAAATCATCTCCTATAAGCATGCTTTGAATAGATAAGAGAGAAGTTCTAGTCATTGATTCACAAATACGAATTTCAAGTAAATGACCAAAAGAAATAAATAATGAGATCAAACAACAACTTAAATGACAAAAATTTATTAGAGTGATAAATAACACTCAAGAATGAAAAACAGGGCTCAAAAGCTCACTTAGGTCATATAAGTGTACTCTAAAATGCACATGCATCTCTAACTCATGCAAAGCATAACTCAAGTTTATGAAAACAAGGCCTAATCACAAGGAATTACAAGATAAGTTATGGCACAGAATTAGAAAAAGAAGAACAAATAACACATATATAATGCTAAATATGCTCTTAAAAGCCATAAACAATCATATCAAAATATTGGGGACTCTTAAAACACCCAGAAACACAAACAAAACTAAAATTTTTTTTTTTTTTTTAAGAAGCATTGTCTTCCCCACAAACTTAAATGAAACATTGTCCTCAATGTTTAAACAACTATGCAAGCAATGCTCAAATAAATAAGTAAAAAGTAATAGAAAGACACAAATAAATAAAAACTAATAGAGCAAAGAAAAGGTATAAAACTTGCCTTCTTATTGACGAGTGAGTACACATTCCCCAATGCGTTCGGCCACCCAACATCTTCTCCATCCTCCATAATTTGGGTTGTTTCCCAAAAAGCGCTAAGTTTTACGTCTTCAACCAGACGTAATCAACCATCATTAGAAATCAACCACCTCCAAATGTGGGTCAAAGTTCGAATCAAGTAAGGTTTGAGATGATGGCCATTCACCTTGAATATTACACCCGAACCCAAACTCTTTATGTCAACTGCTCCATAAGAATAAATTTTGATGACTTCATAGGGACCATTCCACCTTGACTTAAGCTTACCTGGGAAAAGACGCAATCTTGTGTTGTAGAGCAACACTTTATCACCAACTTTAAACTCTTTTGGTACCAACTTCTTGTCATGGTATCTCTTTGTCCTTTCTTTGTACAACTTAGCATTTTCATAAGCAAAATGTCGAATCTCCTCCAACTCACTAAGTTGTAACATCCTCTTCTCACCAGCAGATTTCAAATCAAAATTGAATTTCTTAATTGCCGAATATGCCTTGTGTTCGAGCTCGACTGGTAAATGACATGTTTTTCCATAAATCAATTGAAACGGAGACATTCCAATTGGGGTCTTGTAAACAGTACGATATGCCCATAAAGCGTCATTCAACTTGGTGGACCAATCCTTTCAGTTCAGGTTGACCATCTTCTCCAAAATATGCTTGATCTCACGATTAGCAATCTCAACTTGACCACTTGTTTGAGGATGATATGGTGTAGCAACTTTGTGAGAGACCCCATATTTCGTCATTAGTGCAGTGAACAAATTATTGCAAAAATGAGATCAGCCATCACTAATGATTACTCTTGGTGTCCCAAACCTTGCGAATATGTTATTCTTAATAAAGCTGAGAACAACTCGAGTGTCATTAGTTCTAGTCACAATTGCTTCCACCCATTTAGACACATAGTCAACACCAACTAAAATGTATTCAAAACCAAATAAAGAAGGGAAAGGCCCCATGAAGTCAATGCCCCAAACATCAAAAATTTCAACTTCAAGCATCACATTCAAAGGCATTTGATTCCTATAAGTAATGTTCCCCATTCTTTGGCATCTATCACATGCTTTATAAAATCTATAGCAATCATGAAAAAGAGTAGGCCAAAAGAAACCTGATTGAAGAACTTTGTAGGTTGTCTTAGTGGCTCCTCCTTGTCCTCCACATTCTTTGCCATGACACATCTCAATAATATGCCTTTGCTCGCTTTCGGGTATACACCGGCGTATCAATTAATCAACTCCAAACTTGAACAAATATGGATTATTCCAGACATATTGTCTTGCATCATGTAAAAATTTCTTCTTTTGTGGAATTGTCAATCCTTCGAGCATCACTCCGCTTGCCAAATAATTCGTTATGTCAGCATATCGCGGAAGTGTGTCATCAGTAACAAATAACTGCTCATCTAGAAATGACTCTCTCAAGGGCACCGTGTCCTCCTCAGCTTGATCATCGTTGACTAGACAACTAAAATGATCAGCTACCACATTCTCACATCCTTTCTTATCTTTGATCTCAATATCAAATTCTTTGAGGAGTAGAGTCCATCGTATCAACCTTGGCTTTGCATCCTTCTTATTCAACAAGTACTTGAGAGCTGCATGATTGGTGTAAATGGTGATTTTCAAGCCAATCAAGTAACTTCCAAACTTCTCTAATGCAAAGATCACAGCAAGTATTTCCTTCTCAATGGTGGAGTAGTTCAGTTGAGTATCATTAAGTGTGCGGCTCACATAATAAATCACATGTGGCAATTTGTCAACCTTTTGACCTAAAACATCTCTAATGGCATAGTTGCTTGCATCACACATTAATTCGAATTGCAAATTCCAATCAGGTGGCATAATAATAGGAGCAGATGTGAGCAACTTCTTAAGTTTATTGAACGCCTCTAAACAACCCTTCTTAAATTCAAAATTAACCTCTTTTTGCAATAAACTGCATAAAGGCCTTGAAATCTTGGAAAAATCTTTAATGAACCTCCTATAAAATCCAGCATGTCCAAGAAAACTTCTCACTTCTTTGACACTTATTGGTGGGGATAACCTTGTGATCACATCAATCTTGGCCTTATCAACTTGTATTCCATTCTTTGAGATCACTTGACCAAGGACTATTCCTTGTTGCACCATAAAGTGACACTTCTCCCAGTTAAGCACTAAATTTGCCTCTTTACATCTCTTCAATACTTTCTCTAAATTATCTAGGCAAGAATCAAAAGAAGAGCCAAAAACAGAGAAATCATCCATAAATACTTCAATAATGCGCTCCACCATGTCAAAGAAGATAGACATCATGCATCTTTGAAATGTAGCTGAGGCATTGCACAATCCGAAAGGCATTCTTCGAAAAGCAAATGTACCAAAAGGGCATGTGAAAGTTGTCTTTTCTTGATCTTCGGGTGCAATTGGAATTTGATTATAACCACTATACCCATCCAAGAAACAGTAATGACTATGACCTGCCAACCTCTTAAGCATTTGATCAATGAATGGTCGAGGAAAATGATCTTTTCTTGTCACGGTGTTCAGCTTCCTATAATCAATGCACACACGCCAACCAGTTTGTGTCCTTTGAGGAACCAACTCATTCTCATCATTCTTCACAACAGTGATTCCACTCTTATTAGGCACAACTTGAATAGGACTAACCCACTTTGAATCACTAATCGGATAAATAATTCCAACATCTAGCAACTTGATCACCTCATTACACACAACCTCCTTCAATTTTGGATTCAATTGTCTTTGAGCATCATAGGTCGGTTTGGAGTCCTCCTCAAATAGTATTCGATGCATGCAAACAGTTGGTGAGATTCCTTTGATATCAGCTATGGTCCATCCCAATGCCAACCGATTCTCTTGTGAAATCTTCAAAAGCCTCTTTTCATCACTTTTGCTTCGGTTGAATGCTATGACTACAGGCAAGGTTTCATTGTCTCCTAGGAATACAAACTTTAAATGCTCAGGTAATGGTTTCAATTCCAACTTGGGTGCTTTCTCAATAGACGGAAGAGGGCGTGGATTATTAGAAACCAAAGGTTGAAATTGGTTAAACCATTTAACTGTGAGAGGTGGATTTTCATTGAACAAAGCTTGGACTTCTTCAACCACTTCCTTGGAACAACTAAAGTCAGCTTGCACTAACGTGGCTTCCAACAAATCCTCCACAAAACTAGTTTTCACCATCTTATGTACCAATGGATCTATAGAATCAATCTTCAAACAATCTACCTTTTCCTTTGATATCACATGGCTCCAAATGCATCAAATTCCACAGTCTCTCCCAGAACTGTCATTGACAACTTTCCACTGCACACATCTATCTTGGTATTGGCTATGGCCATGAATGGTCTTCCAAGGATGATCAGTAACTCATTAGCCATTTTTGGTGAATCTTCCATCTCTAAGATTATGAAATCTACTAGCATAATCAAGTCAACAACTTTAACCAATACATCTTCAACCATACCTTTAGGAACTTTAACAGAAAGATCTGCCAATTGAAGTGTAACACTTGTTGGTTTAAGCTCTCCTAGACCAATCTCCTCAAAAACTGAATAAGGCATCAAGTTAATACTTGCTCCAAGGTCCAACAATACCTTTTCAAACTTATGATTTCCTACCACACACGGAATGGTAAAACTTCCAGGATCTTTCAGCTTAGGTGGCAACTTCCTCAACAATACAGCACTCACCTCTTCACTTAGAGCAACTTGTTCATGTTCCTTGAACTTCCTTTTGTGAGTGCATAATTCCTTCAAAAACTTAGCATACTTAGGAATTTGTTGGATGGCATCAAGTAAAGGAATATTGATCTCCACTTTCTTAAACATATCCAAAGTTTCCTTGGCTTGATCATCTTTGAATTTGTTCCTTTGACGTTGAGGAAATGGTAGTGGAGCCCTTGGAATAGGTGGACTAACCACAGCTTGCTTGCTTCTTTGAGTGATTGTGGGCTCCTTTTGTACTTCCTCACTCTCTTTCATATTTCCCACGACCTTCGCTTGACGGGTTTGTGGTTGTTCCGGCTCTAAGATCACAACCTCGTCCTCATTGTCTTGCTTGTCATCTTTTGGATTCATAGTATTGCCCACTTTGTTATCCACAACTTGTCCACTTCTTAGACTAGTAATCGCTTCAGCTTCATCGCGAGCTTGGGTACCTTTTATCACTTGATCCAAAGTTGAAGTCACTTGTCCCAGTTGAGCTTCAAAACTCAAAATAGCTTTTGCTGTAGCACTCAATTGGTCCTCGGTCTTGTTCATAAAAGGCTTTGTATCATTAGACATCATGGTTGTGCTTTGGGCTAGTGAAGCAATCATATCCTCTAAATAAGTATTCCTTGACTCAATAGGAGGAGATGTGCTTAGTCTTTCATTTTTTATGTAATATTCCTCTTTGTAAACTCTCTCAGCCATCATAACTTAGATTATATTTTTGAGCTCAGTCATTTCAACCCCTCTATAGCTGATTTCTTTTCAACTCTTCTTTTCATATTCCATTGCTAAGAGTTTGTTGCTAATGATTCAAATAATGTCCATACTTCTTCAAAAGTCTTGTCTTTAAAGGATCCCCCACATGTCATATCCACCATAGTGCGATCTTGTTCTAATAATCCTTCATAGAAGTACTCGACTTGCATCCATGGTGCAAAATTATGGTGTGGACATGATGACAGGACCCTCCCCGAATTCCACCCTAGAACTCGGAGTGATCCTGCGGGCATCCAATATCAAGAAAAATCCTACCGAAATTTCGGCAGAACCTCCCCAGAAATTGGACTAATCCCTTCTCCACGAAGACCTGCAAAAGCACTTCTAAACACCACAACTCCTCTACCACAATCAAAGGGTCTCTGATCCAAATTTCAAAACCAATTAATTAAATATTCAAAAGATTATCAGAGGTGGCTACAGAATTCACTAAGAAAATGAGGTTTACAAAGATAATTAAACACCTATAAACTACACCAGTTAACTAGATTGTCTCGACGTCCTTGGCTTGACCGCTCGACCGCTACAACCTAGGGGAAAAATTTTAAACAACAAAGGTAAAACTAGTGAGATAAACTCAGTAAGTGGACGTAATTCAAAATAAGCATTAATAAACCTTTATTTTTCAAGTTTCTTAAAATTTCGTAAACCTTCTTTGAAATACCCCAGTTTTAAAATATTTCCTAAAAATCCACTGGTGACTCTATGTAAATCAATATCTTTAAAATTCACTTTGAGATTTTCTGCAAAAAAAAAAATATTTAAAATTAATCAAACTGACAAACATCAAACAAAACTGAAAGTTTATACTCTTTGAAATATTCTTATGAAACCGATATAATAACAAAAACGCTCACCCAACAGTTACCCACCGAACCTGCTGTACATGCGCAGGGCCCATGACCTGCAGTACGCATGCAGGGCCAATAGCCTGCCGTACATGCGCAAGGCTCACAACCTGCCATACGCATGCAGGGCCAATAATTCTGCCATACATGTGTAGAGCCAGGATCTATCATATACATGCAGGGCCAATATACGTGCCATACGTGCACGCATGGCACCCCCAAAGGGCAAGGCATCTCGACACACAGCCCAAAGCCTACATATGTGCCGTGATGGGTCCCAAAGACCTATATAATCTGATAATCTGAAGGGTACTGCGAAGGGTGGTTTGAAAACCATTTCTCATAAATCTCTTTTCACCCATAAAAATATATAATTTTTCCAATACTGTAAAATCATTAAACCAACAACTATAAAATCTTTTTCAGTAACCAAACCCTTAATATTTCAAGATATGAATAAACTACATATGTTTACTTGAGAAATCAAAACGTTTCCAAGCACATCAAATCCATTTACATGCTCAAGAATCGAATAATATTTCTCAATTAATAAACTCAATTAAAACTCAAATATAAATACGAATTAAATCATGAAATTCATAAAGAATTTATAAACAAAATTTAGGAAACGAAGTCCACTTACAGAGATAGCCTAGCTTTGGTCTCCAGCTGGATAGTCTCTGGGCTCGGAAACATTTCCTAACACGAGAACGACAATACGTTAGAATACTATTCAATTTACGATCGTAAAAACACGTGCACATTCTAGGCCTTACGCTCCAAAATCCTAAATTTAAATCCTAAACTCACTTATTTTCTTTCTTGACGCAACCCCAATGCTACTAGCTCATTTTTATCCCGTTAAACTCTTTTCAATAACCTTCATTACTATACAACTCGACCGAGGGTCGTCCGGGGGTCGTTTCGACAACCAAAAAGTGTCTAGTTTCGACAACCAAAAAGTGTCTAATTTCACCTCAAAGTCACCATTTCTCCGATTTTCTTCAAATTAACGATTCTAAACCTCAATAGATCGTTCCTAAAGGTGAAAATCACGTCCAATTTCAATTAAATTACCATGAACACCTTAAATTTCTAGAAATCCCGAAATGGGCATAAGCACCAACAATTAAACTTCCAATTTCCTCAATAATTTCCCAAATTTCTCGTTCCAAACTTGATTATATGTTCCTAATGACGGAATCGCCCACAACATTACACAATTTGGATTAATTTTGGAAATCTAAGCCAAACCCGAAAATACCTTCAAACCCCCAAATTCAATCTCTCACAATCTCTCAAAATTGAACAACCCAACAATAAGGGAAAGGAAGCCCACAAGGAGAGGAGAAAAACCCACCTAAAATTGAGGTAATCGGAGGCCGAAAGCTACTGGAATCGACGAACAAAGTGGCGGCGGGCTGGGTATTTTTCGGCGTGATTTCCTGCTAGAAAGGGGCTGGCCAGCGTGTGGGAGCTCAGGGGAAGACGGCCGGCGGTTGGAGAGTGGTTCTCGACCGGTCTCGGTGTCCTATGTCGCCGAAAGTGAACCAAGCTCCATGGCAGTAGCCAGGCGCACGCAGGGAGGAGGAAGAGATCGCGGGAGAGAGAAGAGGAAGGGCTGGGGCGACGTGAGGTCGCTGGCTGGCGACTGGCAATGTCGCCGGTGGCCTGGGTGGGTGGTTGCGCGAAGAGGAAAGGGAGGAGGGAAGTTCACGGGCTGGGGGAGGTGCTCTCTGTGTGTGGAGAAGGAGAAGGAGAAGGAAGAGAAATAGAGAGAGAGTGGAATATTCTAGAATTTTCTGGAATATTAAATACCATTTCTTCAAAATTACAAGTTTGCCCCTCACTTTGAACCCCTATATTTCTCAAACCGTAACTCCAAACGATACATGCTACGTGTCTACGAATTCGTGGAGTCGAGCTCTACGCAACCATGTCAAAGTCAACTCTAAATTTGGGTAATTCAAAAAGTCAACTTTGGGTCTCTTCTCAAGTTCCTAACTTTCTAATCGAGGCTCTAAATAACCCATGCCACGCGTCAATGAACTTGTGAGCTCAAGACCTTCCTAACGGATCCAAGGTCAAAGCAAAAATCTTACTAGAACCTAAAGTCAACGTTGGGCCCTATTAACATTCACTTAGGAAGGTACGGGTCGTTACACATTAGTTCAATAGTTCTAGGTATCTTTCCCAACTTTCATGAAATACCTCATCCTCCTCTTGTGTGAACCCCAAGATCTGCTTTCTAACAATGATGGTCTTATACATAGGATAGAACTTATTCAGAACCTTAGATGCCAAATCCGTCCATGATCCAACAAAAGCAACTTGTAAAGAATATAACCAACTCTTAGCTTTATTATTAAGAGAGCACTACTACAAAAACGTTAATAGATATCAGTCGATAACTGACATCTATTGGGGTTTATGACTGATAAGGGCCGTCCTGATATCTAATGTACTTGTTTTAGACATCAGTTGTTAACTGATGTTTATAATAGTAATAGATATCTGATTTATTGAAAATCTGATATAAACGATAACTGATAGACATCAGTTTTAAACTTTACTGATATCTTAAAAAACTAAATAAGATATCTAAGATAGTTAAAACATCAGTTTTGTTTCTATAACTGATATAAATAGTAATTTAGACATCAGTTTTTGTCAATTTTTCGATGTTGTAACCCCCATAAGAGCTAAATTAGATATCAGTTTTCTAGAATTTTAAGATATCTAATACTTAATAGATATTATTTCTTAACTGATATTAAATCTCAAAATATTGATATGAAATTAATAACTGACATCAATGTTTTTTTTGCTTAAAAAGTGATATAAATGAAATTGAAATGCAAGTTTTGAATATTTGTGCAATTTAAATGCCTTCATTCTCATAGATTCCAACATCCGAATACAAAAGTATTCATATGTCACAAAAATGAATTATAATTAACCCTCTAAAAGTAGGGATAGCCTACATTTATAACCTTATGCTAGCACTACTATACATCTTCTTTTCAAGTCATACACAAAATATGCATAAAACTATTCTAAAAATTGCTAACATGTACAGAAAATAAGTCATATGCGCAAGGAGTATCGCCACGAGGAACCTTGTCAAGCACATGATAAAGCTTCTCTTTTATGTTGATCCCTTTTGTGTTGCTGCCCTTGTAACTCATCATATTCATTTGTCCTAGTCCACTGAAAACATTTAAGACAAGTGCATAAATACAAACTCATAATCATAATTCTATAATTAACATACTTATGGGCTGCAAGATAATCAACCAATTCATCCAAGAAAAAAAAATTAGTTGTCAAGCCTTTTGAGACAACTTGTTAACAACAACACAGCTTGGTTAACTCTTTTTGACAAGAACAGTGCACCAATCACTAGCGTTGTAAGTTTTGGATACCAAGATCAATAGCTTTTGAAAAAAGGTTGCAAGCGGGTGTAATTAATTACACAAAACAGTGAATTTTTAACAAAGCATTATGGGCAGGTTTGGTGCTGGAATTTTATAAAAATCAATAATGATATTATGGCTTTGAAAATTTATAGAGGTAAATTAGAAATGCATAAAAAATTATCACAATATTTAGAGTAGGCCATGGTGTTGTTTCAAAATAATCTTGCAGGCTTGAAAATCTAAAAGTGCAGTGAAATATCAGATTTTCAAGACAAGGTTGAGAGTTGCATAAAAACATAACCACAACTCTAAATTCAGTGATTGCAATTGGAAAGGGATTTTTTACATGTCTAGTTTGTCTCCAATCAATTTCAGATTGAAATTCAAAACAAGGGAAGCTCAGGAACCGAAAAAATGGACTCGGGTCCAAGGTTTCAAAATCTGCAATTTTGCTAAAACATGACTGTATTTAGAAATTCATTTAAAATCGCATAGAGCTTCGATTGAGATGATTCTTGGCTCTAAAGATCAGTAGGGAAGTCTAATTTAAGTTACTAAAACAGTTTTGCCAAATACCTTTCCAATCAATACCGGTTTTCAAAAGAGTATAGTAAGGTCACTAGTGGTTTAAGAAATCAGTTTCGGGTTCTCAAAGGAAAATGCAGTTTTTAATGATTTTAACTTATGAAACACTCAAGCTAGCATAAATACACAAAAACAAGGAGTTTACAGTAGATTTCCCAACCAAAAACAAGAAGGTTTGCAATTCCCGGCACATATATAGTCTTTACTCAATCAAACACAATCAACAAAACAAACATGTTTAGCATAGTAGATAATGGAATTTACCACACAAAAAATATTAATTGTGTATTATTCAAGGAATTGTTAATTTGGTGGATTAACTCCCTTTACCTAGGTTTCAAATGGAAAGTATTATATAGACAAATGAGTATAAGATAACCTTCATTATCTCGGTATCATTCCATGGACCTTTATTGGACCTAAGGTAGCCTCCTTCAGTAGAACATGTACATGATCCACCTAGGAAGTCTGGCAACTGACTGAAAGGAGATATATGTAACAATAAGATGATGGGTATTGTCAGGAAAATATTACAGAGTATAATATATGTAAGCATACCTTGAATCAATGACTTCCAATAATCTAGACAAGGATTTGGGATCCAGAACCTGGATTTTCAGATAGTTAATAAAATATCAAGGCTGTAGGAGGAGGAAATGAGATAACACGATCTAGAAAAATATCCTTTACTTGTATCTTTGCAATCCTCTTTACATCAAGAAATTTCTGTGCAGCAGGCCAAAGCATCTTCTTAAAGCCAAGACTAGCATTGACAATGTACATTCGGTGTAATGTCTGTATATTGCAAAACAGTTAGACCAATGCTGCTCTTGTAAACAAAATATTATCCNAAAAAAAAAAAAAAAAAAAAAAAAAAAAAAAAAAAAAAAAAAAAAAAAAAAAAAAAAAAAAAAACAAAATATTATTCAGCTGATTCAAATACCTCAGGGTAGTAATTGGTGTCTATCCTCCACATTGTAGCCAAAAGATTTGCAGCAGCTCGGGAGAAATTTTTCATGCCTTGTATTCACGTAAAATCAATTTGCCAGTTACAATTCTGAAAATTAGCAGCCACAGCTAAGGAAAGTACCAACCTCGGACGAAAAAATTAAGATCCTACAGGAATCATAATTAAAAAAAATGGGGTTCCTATCCTTGCCCCCACCTCAACAACAATGATATGGTATATCCCCATTGTCAGAATGGTATATATACACATCAGGGCCAAGTGTGATATCATAATAAGAATACATATAAATGAAAAAAAAAAAATGTAATAATCACAGAATACTAATACTCTAAGCTGAGAGAAGCAAAAAAAATACTGAAAGACAATACTTTTCTTTGTTAATGACCAAAGTTATTTACAAATGCATTCCAGTGGAGGTCAGCATACCAAGCCTAGTACATCCAATATAGTTGTTGTTGAACATATCTATTTCTTTGCTGCAATTGAACAAGCAAAGGTAATATTGTGATACTTCATTGAATTCTTCAAATTCAAAATCCTTCATATTGATTAATATGATAAAGTGTTATAGCTTAAAAAAAAAAAAAAAAGGGAAATGAATTACAAGTATGTACTTCAACTATACCACAACATTCCGACTGTTAAAGGCCTGTTATAATTCAGATTTTAAAGCATCATCTTCCAAAGATGACATTCAGTTCCAAGGTTTTAGTTTTATTTTATACTTTTCCTATAAGTACACAAATTTCATTATTATTTATATAACATAGTAAGGTGGACAAGAAATCCACTAAAACAACAATCTCATACAAAATCACATGCTCAAATTACCCAATCAATAAGGATAACACAAAAAGGACGCCTGTAAAATGCTTTGCAAACAAAGCCCAAAGGGAACAACAGGGAATTCCTCTTTCCAAGCACCAAAAAATTCTCCAATTTAATCAAAATTATATCTATATCTACAACATTAGTGGCAAAAATTTAAAATCATTACCTCCAAAATAGTGTCTGTTCCGAGTTCTTTTCTCCATTTAAGCATTTTTTTCCCACAATTGGATTGTTTTGTCAATTTTAAGTTCTCTAGCTTTCAAAATCCTACGTGAGGGGACCAAAAAGTAAGATTAAACTACTAAAATCAAGTAGATCTGAAGTGGAAACTAAAAGGTAAAAAGATCTATTGGAAAAAACGTACACTTTATTAATGAAACAACAGATATTAAGAAACTTGACTTACCTCAACAAAGTATGGTAATCATCGTGTAAAGATAAATATAAACATTTAATGAAGGGCCATTCTTTAATTAACTCATTTAACATAGGCAATGGAACCACTCAAATATTTAAATCAGTTTCAAGACATTAGCTTGAAGCACACACTGAAAAGGAAAGAGATCCACCAAGCTTGTAGTTTATGTTTTTGTTAATTAATTGAAAAGAAATATGTGTAGTATTTTTCATGTTGCACATAACCATAGTATGTTAAAAATAAATACATTCATTAGAACCAAAGGAAAAATAAGACATTTTGCCTTAATAACCTACAGAAAAATCCAAAAGTTACCCTTTCATTTCAGCCCTAAGAGACATTAGCCCCAAGAAAAACCCACCTTCATTGAGAATTGGTAAAATGCAAGAGGGGGAGAGACTAAGAGGCAAATAGCGAGAGACAAAAAGAGTGAGAGACAAAGACAGAGAAAGAGATAGAGAGAGAGAAAGAGAGAGAGAGCAGGCAAGCAAGAAAGAGAACTATAGACCCAAAGCAAAGCCTTCAAATCAGTCAACCAACTTCAATGCTTTATCTCACTGCCAATTTGATTTAACAAATGCACAAAATCAAACCATTGGATTCATATAAAACCCTTAATTTCAAGAAACCAAAGAACCTTTAAAAAATCCCTAATTTGAATAAAAACCTCAAGTGTAACACTCCGCACCTTTCAAAAGTTGTTTTGAAAAGCTTTTCAAAGATTTTCGGGATTTTAATTTGAAAATAAAACGTTTTGGAGGTTTTAAATTTTAAAGTTGACTTTTAAAGTTGGGCAAAAAGTTGACTTTTTGTTCGGGAGGTCGTTTCGCGTTGACTTTGGGTTCAGTGGAAAGGTCTCGTCCTCACGAGTTCGTAGACACGTAGCACGCGTCAAACGGAGCTACGGTTTGAAAGTTACGGACGTGTGAAGAGAGGGGCAAGTTGGTAATTTTGAAAAGTTAGATTTTTAAAAGGGGCACAGAACCCCAGAAAATGACACAGCCATTTTCTCTCTCCTCTCTCCCGACCCTTCTCTCTCTCTCGCGCGACACTCAGCCCAGCCGCGCCTTTCGCCGGCGCGTGGGGGCGCGTCCGGCGGCGAGCCGGCCTGGCTTTTGGCTCGACGTGCTCGCCGGCCCTCCCTCTTCCCTCCGGTGGTGGCGGCTTGCCGTGAAACAGCTCGAAAAGTGGAGATTTCGCGCGCGCACAGTCGGCGTCACCGTCAACGATCTCCTTATTCCGGCGACGACGCGACCTCCCACCTACCCAGATCTTCTCCCCTCGTCGAGCCCAGCTTGTTGGTGGGTTCGATGGCACCGTTGGACCGCCGTGGGCAGCGGATTGAGTGTGGGTGTGCCGCCGGCTTTCCGGCCTGATTTCCTCCTTTTCCGGCCACTTTTGGCCGTCGACCCAGGTTCGAGTTTTGATCCCCTCGATCTCCTCTACGTGCCCATGTAGTTTGTTTTAGCTAAACACGATCTTCGTTTTTGATAGTTGACCGTCGTAGGATTCACTGCGTGTGACGGTTCCAGCGACCGTTCCTTGGGTTTCGGCCTCAGGCCAACCACCCGAGCTTTTGGGTGAGTTTGGGTGAGTTTCTCGAACCCTTCGAGTGTGTTTTCCGAGGTCGGGCAACCCCCGTGCGGGTTGGTTCCCGCTGTTTCGGTTGTTTGTTGGATTGTTTGTGAAATTCTGGTTTATTGCTTGGACTGTCTGGTCTTAACAGGTACGTGCGGCTTGGGAAATTGTATTCCCGATGCCGTTATGCTACCGGATTTTAGAATCCAAGTAAAGGAGCCACGAAGGACACGAAGGGCAGTTCGGTCTTTTCGCACGGTCACAGTGAGTGAACCTAGAATCTTTTAATTCTCAGTTTAGTAGTTACTTGCTTGTTTGTGTGCCTGTTTGATTTGGTTGCTGTTTGCTAGTTAAAGGAGGTTACGGAATTAGGAAGGAAATTTTCGAGAATTTAAAATACTGATTGAGGACTAAGTAAGTTGTGTAAACCTGGTGCACCTGTGGTTGGGTGCAGGATTTGTCTTTGCAGGCTTGCAGGCTGAGGAGACGGTGGAGTGAAGACGAGGCAGTGGAACCAGCAGCAGTTTCATAACACTTATTTTACAGTTTTAATTTCGTGTAAAAGGTTTTACATTTAGTTTTTTGTGAATTGTTTTTGTAAACTTACAGTTGTTTTCAGGAAATTATTTTATATTCATGGCTCACCGTTTCAGAAAAAGGGCCCACTGGGAACAGTTATCAGTTTTCAGCAGTTTAGGCACGTGCCCGAGGGTCGGGGCGTGTCAATATGGTATCAGAGCTAGACCGGCCGGAAGTGTGGGGATTGCAAGACCCAGGGACCAAGACCCTGATGTGGGCGGCTGCGGGGCAGTGGCAAGCTACCAGGTGAGGTGAAGTGAGCGATCCCACACCGCCCGGAGCTGGAAAGGTGTTGTTACAGAGGAAAGTCAGTTGGAAAGCAAAACAGTTTGGAAAAAACCCAGTTTCAGTAAAACAAGTTTGAGAAAAGAATTGAATTTTCAAAGTATTTTCAGAAAAATGTTTTGATGTGAGCCATGAAAGGGTTTGAGAAAATTTTCAGATGTGTCCCTCGCACTGCCATCGTCTCTCCTGCTCCTCAGCAAGTTCAGAGGAGTTGGAAGTTAGTTAAGGGAAGTTGATAGTTAGTGAAGTTGTTCAGTGAGAACAGAGTTAGCTTAGTTAAGGTTTGGAAAAGGAAGTTTAGTGGCTTGAACGGTTTCACCCTAGTGAGCTAGCTTACGAGGTAGCGGAGTTACCGAGGAAGTAGCTAGGTGGGACTTAGACTGTTGTTTTTACGGACGTTCGGGGTTTGTGTTTTGGTGCCTTTCTCGAGTTGTAGGTCACTTTTGACCAGTTGCTCGTTAGTTGCCGTTGCTTTTCGACGTTGTTCAGAGTTGCGCAGCGAAAGCGTGGTGGAAGTTCAGGAAAAGCAGACTCAGCAGTTGTCAGAAGTTATGGCAAGGCAGGTTACTCACAGGCAGTGAAGACCTTGCGGGTCGTACCCGAAGGTTTCAGAGTTCAGTTGCAAGAAGAACGCGATAGGCTCGTTGCCGCTAGTTCTCTAGTTAAGGCTTACTTGGTTGCTTGCTTGTTTGTGTTTGTGCTCAGTTTGTTTTTCAGAAAGCTTTGAAAAGCAGTTTCAGTTTTGAAACAGGGTTTTGGTTTTAAAAGAAAAAGTTGAAACGAGTTTTCAGTTTGGACTTGTGTGCTTTTGCTTGCTTGTGCTTGTATTTGCTTGTGTTGTTTGTTGGTGACTGTGAGAAGTCACTTTATTTGTTATCTTCCCTTGGGAATTTCGAGGACGAAATTCTTTTAAGGGGGGTAGTTTGTAACACCCCGTACCTTTCAAAAATGGTTTTGAAAAGTTTTTAAAAGTTTTCGGGATTTTAATTTGGAAAGTAAAACGTTTTGGACGTTTTTCAAATTTTTAAAGTTTGACTTTTAAAAGGGGTCAAAAGTTGACTTTTCGTTCGGGAGGTCCTTTCGCGTTGATTTTGGGTTCGTTGGAAAGGTCTCGTTCTCACGAGTTCGTAGACACGTGGCACGCGTCGAACGGAGCTACGGTTTGAAAGTTACGGACGTGTGAAGAGGAGGACACATTGGTAATTTTGGAAAAGGTGTTTTTAAAAGCCCAAAAACCCAGAAATTTCCAGATTTCTCTCTCCTCTCTGCCGCACTTCTCTCTCTTCCTCGCGACCCATCACCCCAGCCGCGCCTTTCGCCGGCGCGTGGGGGCGCGTCCGGCGGCGGCTGGACTCCAGTTTTGGCTTCCCGTGCGCGCCTCTCCTCCCTCTTCCCTCCGGTGGTGGCACCTCCTCCCGAAACAGCCCGGAAAGAGAAGAATCGCGCGTGCACAGTCGGCGTCACGGCGGCGATCTCGCCGTTTCCGGCGACGACGCGACCTCCCACCTGCCCAGATCTTCTCCCCTCGTCGAGCCCAGCTTGTTGGTGGGTTCGATTGAATCGTTGGACCGCCGTGGACGGCGGATCGGCATTGAGCAGGCCGGCGGCTTCCCGGCCGTTTTTCTTCCTTTTCCGGCCACTTTTGGCCGTCGACCCAGGTTTGAGAATCGATCCCCTCGATCTCCTCTACGTGTCTGTGTAGTTTGTTTTAGCTAAACACGAATTTCGTTTTTGACAGTTGACCGCCCGTTGACCGCTATGGGTTTCGCCGCGTGTGACGGTTCCAGTGGCTGTTTCCTTGGTTTTCGGCCTCGGGCCAACCACCCGAGCTTGTGGGTGAGCTTCTCGGACCTTTCGAGTGTTTTCCGAGGGTCGGGCAGCCACCGTGCGTGGTGGTTCCCACCGTTTTGGTTGTTTGTTGGATTGTTTGTGACTTGTTGTGAATTCTGGTTTATTTCTTGGACTGTCTGGTCTTAACAGGTACGCTCGGCTTGGGGATTTGTATTCCCAATGCCGTTATGCTGCCGGATTTTAGAATCCGAGCAAAGAAGCCACGAAGGACAAGAAGGGCAGTTCAGTCTTTTTGGGCGGAACACGGTGAGTGATTTAAGTTCAGTAAATCTCAGTTTAGTAGTTACTTGCTTGTTTGTGTGCTTGTCTGTTTTGATTGCTGTTTGCTAGTTAAGGGAAGTTACGAAATTAGGATTTGGATTACCGGTAAATTAAGGAATATTTGAGGTTACAGAATTAAGAAATGTTTGGAGCTTCAGAGAGGGCTAAGTAAGGATCAGTGGTGGTGTTTGAGGATTAATGAATTTAGGTGGAGATTTTGATTAGGATTGGGATTCCCGGGGGTTTAAAGTTATGGCTTTTTAAGGTGATTTAGTATGGATTTGGTTTTGGAAACTGATTTGAGAATTCAGTTTATTCTCGGATAAAATTAAAGATTTGATTTTACTTATCCGTTTTTGATGACGTTGGTTCTTTAAGAAATGATTTAATATTAAGTTCGAGTTTTGGTTTCGATGGATTTTCTGTTATATCCAAAAAGGTTTTGAAAATGGTTTTCGATGATTTGAAATGGAAATATCATTTTCGGATTGGTACGGTTTTCAAAACACCCAGTTGGTACTCATTCAGCTTCTCAGGTTATACAGGTCTTTGGGACCCATCACGGCACACACATAGGCTTTGGGCCGTGTGTCGGGATGCCTTGCCCTTTGGGGGCGGCCCTGCGTGCACGTACGGCAGTTGTTGGCCCTACATGTGTATGACCGACCCTGGCTCTGCACATGTACTGGCCCTGCATGTGTATGACAGACCCTGGCTCTGCAGATGTACGGCAGGATATTGGCCCTGCATGCGTACGGCAGGTCGTAGGCCCTGCGCATGTACGGCAGGATTATTGGCCCTGCATGCGTACGGCAGGTTGTGAGTCCTGCGCATGTACGGCAGGCTAGCTGGATGTGGATTGGGTGATGGTTTTACGCATCTTGTCAGTTTACAGTGTTCTTGCGAATTATCGATTTCAGTTCTTAATTGATATTTGGGAACCTGATTAGTTTTATTGATTTAACAGAGCTTTCAGTTCTTGTTTTATAATGTGCGACTTTGACCACCTTTATTGTTTTCTAAAAGAGTTTGCAAAATGGATTTCAAACCCGGATTTCTACAAAGAGTTTTCTGTGGATTTTCTAAAATGTTTTAAAGCTGGGGAATCTCAAAAGGGTAACAGTGAGGTTGAGAAACCTTGGTTTTTAAAGGTCTAGATGAGAGTTGATTACTGGGGTTTGAGTAGTAAAGGTCATTCGAGATTTAAGGGTAAGTAAAAGGTTACGGAATATCAGTTATTTTTAAATTGAGGATTTAGTAGGTTCTAAAGGTCATTAAGAACAGTGGAAGGATTAATTGAGGTTTAAGTTGATTCAGGATGGATATCGAGGATTCTAAGAGTATTGGAGAAACTAGTGGAATTCTAAGTCAGGATGTTGTGATATAATTTGAGGTGATTCCAGTTTAGAGGACCATTTAAGGATAATTGAGGTGATCTTTCAGTTAGAGGTTAAATTGAGGATGTTTGAGGGATTTAAGGATTACAGTGGGAATTGGATTGGTTAGAGGATCGGTGTCCAGGTTAAGAATTATCAGTTATGAATCATGAATTGTGGTTTAATTGTGATTCGAGGATTAAGATGATTTTACTGATTATTTTAATTGAGTTTATTTTGAGGTTTACAGTAGATTTCACTCACACGGGCTCTAGTGAGCTTACCGGGTTTATGTGTAAACCCGGTGCACCTGTGATTGGGTGCAGGGTTTGGTTTTGCAGGTGAGCAAGTTGAGGAGGCAGCGGAGAGAAGACGAGGCAGTGGGACCAGCAGCAGTTTCAGAAAGTTATTTTACACTTTTATTTTTATGTATAAAACTACAGCTTATTTTTATAAATGTGTTTTGAAATCTACAGTTGTTTTCAGTAAACTATTTATTATTCATGGCTCACAGTTTCAGAGAAAAAAGGGCCCACAAGAAACGGTTGGCAGTTTTCAGCAGTTAGGCACGTGCCCGAGGGTCGGGGCGTGTCACCAGTCATTTTCCATCTCTCAAGAAGTTGACTGTAAGTTATATTGACAACGCCATGCCAATAGAAAATATAATGAGCAGTCAACTAACCACTCTTACTTCCCTCTATATAGGAGGTGTAAAGGAGCTTACTTGTTTGCCGGAAAGGATGTTTGGAAACATCCAGAATCTTCGGTCGCTGTCTATCAATGATTGTGAGATGCTGAGGCATTTACCCAATGTTCTGGACACACTCCCTCTTGAGAACTTGACTATATATGACTGCCCTAGTCTAGAGTTCATTCCAATTACACAGGGCATCCCATCTCTCCGCGAATTGGATATTAGTTTTTGTGGGAAACTATCAGACCTACCAAGTGGGTTAGAAAACTGCACCTCTCTTCAAAAATTGACTATAGGTGAGTGTGATAATCTGACTTCAATTCCAATTCCACAGGGTCTCCGCGAATGTTGTATTGATAATTGTCCTCAGTTGTCAAGTCTACCAAAGGGGTTAGAATGCTGCACCTCTCTTGAGCTATTGGAAATTTGTGGTTTCCCCAATCTCACATCCATTCCATTTTCAAACGTCCTCCCATCGTTCTATGTTTTGGAAATTTCAGATTGTGTTGAATTGTTAAGCCTGGGTGGGCTTGAATACTATGCCCCCGTACTTCAGGTTTTCAAAATAAGTGATTGCCCAGATTTAAGACAATTGCAAATCCCCGTCTCTCTTAAGGAGTTGTCAATAAGTGGTTTGTTGGGCTAATTAAATATCCAGCCCATGTTCTACAGAAGCTTGTAGAATACTCTCCATTCTTAAGTTGGTGGAATTATCTAGAGAACTCCACAAAGCAAGAATATTGGTGCAAGCTAGAAACTTGTGGAAATATCTAGAGACTAATCAATTCTCCTAGTTATCCAAGAGTTGGTGGACTTTTCTCCAAGTTGCTAGAAGGATCCATCCATGGCTATAAAAGGAGGATGAGGCTTGGCATTTAACATGAAGCAATTGAAGCAATCAAGCTAATTGCATTCCGACTACCACTCAAAGTGAGGAGTGAGAGTATAGAGAAAGAGAGAGTGTGAGAGAAGTGAAGTATTTCTTTTGGTGTTTCCTTCAAGGTGTTCATAGCTTGAAGAAGTGGTGATTCCTCTTGTACTCTCTAGGTGTTCATCAAGTCTTGTTCTTAGACTTGGTAAGATCTTTCCGCTGTACCCATTATTTGATATAGTGGAGTTATTCTAATATCGCTGCCCGTGGACGTAGGCACACTGCCGAACCACGTTAAATCCTTGGTGTCCTTATTTACTTTTTCTCTTGCCTATTTCTTTATTGGTTTGAGTTTGTGTTTTTCCCATTCTATCTAATCGATCCTAACAAGTGGTATCAGAGCCAGGTTCAAGAATGGAGGAGTCAAGTACCATGTTCAAACTCAACCAATCAAATTGGGTGTGTGGAAGACAAGAATAGAGGACATTCTGTATTGCAAGGATTTGCATGAGCCAATTGAAGGTGTTGCAGCGAAGCCAGATAATATGTCCGATGCGGATTGGAGGAAGCTGAATAAGAAAGCAGTTGGCACAATCCGACAGTGGGTGGATCATAGCGTGTTTCACCATGTATCCAACGAGACCGATGCCAAAGCACTATGGTCAAAGTTGGAGTCCTTGTTCGAGAAAAAGACTGCAGCCAAGAAAGCATTCCTAATCAAGGAGCTTGTCAACATGAAGTTTAATGAAGGTGTTAGTGTAGCAGTACACCTGAACAACTTCCAGAATATTATCAACCAGCTGACTACTATGGGCATGAGTATTGACGACGAGCTGCAAGCACTAATACTACTTGGATCGTTGCCAGATAGCTGGGAGACATTCGTAGTAACTGTAAGTAACTCTGCTCCTAATGGTGTTTTGTCTATGGATAATGTTAAAGACAACATGTTTAATGAAGAGACAAGGAGAAAGACTTCAAACACCGAAAATAGTCAAGTTTTTGTTATGGAGAATAGAGGGAGGAGCAAGAACAGAGATCCAAGAGGTCGAAGCAAGAGCCCAAGCCTTCTTTATTATGGAGAATAGAGGGAGGAGCAAGAGCGGAGATCCAAGAGGTCGAAGCAAGAGCCCAAGCCGATCCAAGACAAGATTCAGAGGTACCTGTCACCACTGTGGCAAGGAAGGCCATATGAAGAGGAACTGTAGAGTGTGGATAAGAGAACAAAAAGAAGACATGAAGAACAAATCTTAGAAGAGAGATGACAACAACAACACTACTGCCACCTTGACTAACAATGAGGTGGAGATCCTTTCTCTTGGAGAAGAGTGCCTGCATGTGGATGATCAAGGAGTTGAGTGGATCATCGATACTGGTGCGTCTTACCACGCTACTTCTCATCTAGAATTCTTCACTAATTACAAAAAAGGTGACTTTGGTACAGTAAAGATGGGCAACACCAGTTACTCCAAGATTTTGGGAATTTGTGACATCACTCTTCAGACAAATCTCGGCTACAAGTTAATGTTGAAAGATGTAAGGCACGTTGCTGATCTACGCCTCAACTTAGTGTCTGGAATCGCTCTTGATCGCCAAGGTTTTGAGAGTCACTTTGCAAATGGCAAGTGGAAGCTCACAAAGGGGTCGATGGTGGTCGCTAGAGGAAAGGCTTGCTACTCACTCTACAAGACATGTGGAAAGATCATCAAAAATGAGTTAAATGTCGTGGATGATTCTTCTCCAGATCTATGGCATAAGAGGCTAGGCCACATCAGTGAGAAAGGCCTACACGTTCTGGCAAAGAAGTCACTCATTCCCTTTGCCAAAGTTATGCCATTAAACTCTTGTGATTATTGTTTATATGGCAAGCATCATAAAGTAAGTTTTTCTAAATCCTCCACAAAGAAAGAAAATTTCCTTGATCTTGTACATTCCGATGTATGTGGTCCAATGGAGGTGGAATCATTGGGTGGTAATAAATACTTTGTTTCTTATATTGATGACGCTTCACGCAAAGTTTGGGTATATTTGATAAGTCAAAAGATCAGGTATTTCAAACTTTTCAGCAGTTTCATATCATGGTGGAAAGAGAGACAGGGAGATCTCTTAAGTGTCTCCGTAGTGACAATGGTGGAGAGTATACTTCTCATCAGTTTAGAGATTACTGTCTGAAGCATGGTATAAGGCATGAGAAGACGGTTCCTGGCACTCCACAACACAATGGTGTGGCAGAAAGGTATAACCGCACTATCATGGAGAGGGTCAGATGTATGCTGAGGACTGCTAAATTACCCAAACACTTCTGGGCTGAAGCTGTGAGGACCGCCTGCTATCTAATCAACAGATCTCCATCAGTACCGTTGGGTCTTGAAGTTCCAGAGAGAGCTTGGACATGCAAAGATGTATCCTACTCTCATCTGAAGGTGTTTGGTTGCAAAGCCTTTGCACACGTGCCCAAAGAACAGAGAACAAAGCTGGACGACAAGACAATTCCTTGCATCTTCCTTGGTTATGGAAATGAGGAATTTGGCTATCGGCTGTGGGACCCGAAGCAGAAGAAATTTATAAGAAGCAGAGATGTTATCTTCCATGAAGATGAGACTTTTGATTCAGACAAGCAATAACCAAGACGGCCAGTCAGAAGCATTGATGCATCACAACAAACTACAACAAATGAAGTTGAACAAGTAGAAGTTGAAGAGATACCTGGAGAGAGAGATGAGGAGACGCTTCCAGATATTACTAATCAGGGGGAGCACAATCAGGAGGAGCCTGATCAGGGGGAGCCTGAACAAAGAGAGTCGCCAGCTCAACAAGAAAATCCAAGAGTATCTGAACTCAGAAGATCCACTAGAGAACGTAAGACATAGCATTGATGCATCACAACAAGCTACAACAAATGATGTTGAACAAGTAGAAGCTGAAGAGATACCTGGAGAGAGAGATGAAGAGACGCCTCCAGATATCACTAATCAGGGGGAGCACAATCAGGAGGAGCACAATCAGGAGGAGCCTGATCAGGGGGAGCCTGAACAAAGAGAGTCATCAGCTCAACAAGAAAATTCAAGAGTACCTGAACCCAGAAGATCCACTAGAGAACGTAAGACATCTACCAAGTATCCTTCATCAGAGTATATTTTGCTGACCAGCGATGGAGAACCTGAGACCTTTGAGGAAGCCAAGTCTCATAAAGACAGTGATAAATGGATGAAGGCTATGGAGTCTGAGATGAACTCTCTACTGAAAAATGGCACTTATGAGTTGGTAGAGCTTCCAAAAGGTAGAAAAACACTCAAGAACAAATGGGTGTACAAGCTAAAAAGAGATGCAAACGAAAAGCTGACAAAGTACAAAGCTCGCCTGGTGGTCAAAGGATTTGGGCAGAAGAAAGGTATTGACTTTGATGAGATCTTCTCTCCTGTTGTGAAAATGACCTTCATCCGTGTTATCTTGGGTCTGACAGCATGCATGGATCTTGAGCTGGAGCAGTTGGACGTCAAAACTGCATTTTTTCATGGTAATTTGGAAGAAGAAATATACATGGAGCAACCTGAGGGATTCAAAGTCCAAGGGAAAGAACACATGGTTTGTAAACTAAAGAAAAGCCTATATGGCTTGAAGCAAGCGCCAAGGCAGTGGTATAAGAAGTTCGACTCATTCATGGTGGGTCATGGGTACAAGAGAACTAACGCCGATCCATGTGTTTACATCCGACACTTCCCTGGTGGTAATTTCATTATCCTATTGCTCTATGTTGATGATATGTTAATTGTTGGACAAGATGCCATCATGATTCGCAGGTTAAAAGAAGATTTATTCAAGTCCTTTGGCATGAAGGACTTAGGACCTGCTAAACAAATCTTGGGCATGGAGATTGTTCGTGACAGAAAAGAAAAGAAGCTATGGTTGTCACAAGAGAGGTACGTTGTTTCGTGACAGAAAAGCAAAGAAGCTATGGTTGTCAAAAGAGAGGTACGTTGAACGGGTGCTCGAAAGGTTCAACATGAAAAGAGCTAAATCGGTGAGCTCACCTCTAGCTAGTCATTTCAAACTCAGTAAGAAGTCATGCCCAAAGACAGAAGAAGAAAAAGAGAAGATGGCCTCTACACCTTACTCTTCGGCAGTGGGGAGTCTTATGTATGCTATGGTGTGTACAAGGCCAGATATATCCCATGCAGTTGGAGTTGTGAGCAGATTTCTCTCTAATCCAGGGAAAGAACATTGGGAAGCGGTAAAATGGATTCTTAGATATTTGAGAGGTACTTCTAAAGTATGCTTGTGCTTTGGTGGTTCCAAACCAATATTGGAGGGTTTTTCAGATTCAGACATGGCCGGTGACCTCGATGGTAGAAAGTCCACTTCTGGGTACTTGTTTACCTTTGCAGGGGGAGCCGTCTCATGGCAATCTAAGTTACAAAAGTGCGTGGCTTTATCCACAACAGAAGCAGAGTATATTGCTGCTACTGAAGCTAGTAAAGAAATATTGTGGTTAAAAAGATTTCTCCAAGAGTTGGGGATAAAGCAAGATGAATATGTGGTCCACTGTGATAGTCAAAGTGCGCTTGATTTAAGCAAGAATACCACATTTCATTCTCGCACCAAGCACATCGAGATCCGCTACCATTGGATAAGAGAAGCTATTGAGAACAAGTTGTTGCAATTGAAGAAGATTCACACAGACAAGAATCCGTCTGACATGCTCACAAAGATTGTTCCTAAACAGAAGCAAGAGTTCTGTATCAAGGCAATTGGGATGCACTCCAAGTAATTTGGAGTCATGAATGGTATTCCTCCCTCATGGTCTGGAGGGGGAGATTGTTGGGCTAATTAAATATCCAGCCCATGTTCTACAGAAGCTTGTAGAATACTCTCCATTCTTAAGTTGGTGGAATTATCTAGAGAACTCCACAAAGCAAGAATTTTGGTGTAAGCTAGAAACTTGTGGAAATATCTAGAGACTAATCAATTCTCCTAGTAGCTAGAAACTTGTGGAAATATCTAGAGACTAATCAATTCTCCAAGTTATCCAAGAGTTGGTGGACTTTTCTCCAAGTTGCTAGAAGGATCCATCCATGGCTATAAAAGGAGGATGAGGCTTGGCATTTAACATCAAGCAATTGAAGCAATCAAGCTAATTGCATTCCGACTACCACTCAAAGTGAGGAGTGAGAGTATAGAGAAAGAGAGAGTGTGAGAGAAGTGAAGTATTTCTTTTGGTGTTTCCTTCAAGGTGTTCATAGCTTGAAGAAGTGGTGATTCCTCTTGTACTCTCTAGGTGTTCATCAAGTCTTGTTCTTAGACTTGGTAAGATCTTTCCGCTGTACCCATTATTTGATATAGTGGAGTTATTCTAATATCGCTGCCCGTGGACGTAGGCACACTGCCGAACCACGTTAAATCCTTGGTGTCCTTATTTACATTTTTTCTCTTGCCTATTTCTTTATTGGTTTGAGTTTGTGTTTTTCCCATTCTATCTAATCGATCCTAACAGGCCGTGCATGTCTCAAACGTTCCCAATTCGCCATTGTTGGCTGAAGGTGCTCAGAATTAATTCAATCAAATTATTAATTTGCTTGTTGTTTAAAAAAGAAAAGAGAATTTGATTTTCGGTTTTGGGTTTTGTGAATAGGTGTGAATGATGAAGGTGAAGAGACCAAATGGCCCAAGTTCGTGGTGATGGGACATAGGGGCAATGGAATGAAAATGTTGAAGTCCTCTCATAGCAGAATGAAATCCATCAAAGAAAACTCGATTCTCCCCTTCAACTCCGTCTCTAAATTCCCTGTAGATTTCATCGAGTTCGATGTTCAGGTGACCAACTGACCATAATCTTTCTTCTTTTCCTTTTGGGTTCCCAGAAACAAAAAAAATCATGAAATTACGAATATTGTTGCAGTCTGTTTCTTTCAATAAATTAAATAATAACTGGAGACCTCATCATGTTCTTGTATTCAAATTATCCATCAAATCGAGGGTACTAATTACTATGCTTCTGTTTTCTTCTCTCTTTCTTTCTTTTTTTTGGTGGGTTTTCTTGGTTTTACTATTGGGTGGCTGGAGAATCCTTAGAGGAAACTGTAAACCTGTTTTTGTAGGTGACCAAAGATGACTGTCCAGTCATTTTTCATGACAATTTTATTTCCACTGAGGAAAAGGTTAGTTCTATATATTTATCTCTCCCATAACTGCTTTATTTTCTATGTTCAATGTGGGCTCTGCAATGATAAATTAGTACACACCATACTCAATACTTTCCTTTCTTGTTATTTGGTTTCAGGGTGTTCTTGTTGAGAAAAGAGTCGCATACATTACTCTGCTAGAATTTCTTTCCTATGGACCTCAGAAAGAGCCCGGAAAGGTATATCATCAATGGTTCCTTTTTCATTTTCAAATTGTAAATATTTATATTAATAAATTACATTTAAATTAATAAAATATTTCAATATTACTAATGAATGGTCAATATGAATTCTTTTACCATAAAAGTCAATGAGTTTTGAAATGTTATGATACTTTAGTTACTAAGTTCAAGCTAGTTGTTGATATCATGTATTTTGGTGTGTTGCAAAATACCAATTTGGCCATTTAATTTTTCTTGTTACTTATGAGTTTAAAATTACGATGTTGTCCTTAATTTGGTTTAGGGTATATAAATAGGGTTTAAGATCTAAAAATGAGGTTTAGAGTTTAGAATTAGGGTTCGGATTCGAGAGTTTAGGTCTTAGGTTCCCTAAACCATTTTACTGCATAGCAGTCAAACACAAATCTAATAAAAATCTAAAATTGCAAAGTAATGTATGTTTATTAGTCTCTTTTAATTCATTATTTTTTCATTTTGGTCAATAATGACTAAAATGGAATTATGAAAAAGTTGATTGATGAATTTGTAATTTTGATTGATTTATTTGTAATTGATACTACTTATATTAATAGTCTATGTTGTTTTCATTAATATCCAAGGTGGGGAAGCCTCTGTTGGGAAAAATAAAAGACGGAAGAATTTTTGAGTGGAAGGTAGAAGAGGATGACCCCCTATGCACATTGCAAGAGGTGTTCCAGAAATTTGAGCATTCCAAAGGGTTTAATATAGAATTGAAGTTTGATGATCAGATAGTCTACAAAGAGCAAGAACTCCAACGCATCCTTCAGGCAATTATGCAGGTAAAGAACACACACACACACACACATATATATATGCGCTTCAATACTAGTTTGTTATACTTATATGGCATATTGGGTATTAATTTCACCCTCATTCTTTATATCCAATATTGATTTACTGAAATTTATGTAACCAGGTGGTAAATGAGTATGCCATGGACAGACCAATCCTCTTTTCAAGCTTTCAGCCTGATGCTGCGCTGTTGATGAGAAAAATGCAGAGCACATACCCTGTAAGATTGCCTTCCAAACTTTGTGTGGAAATGTTTTTGAGTAAGATTGAAACATTCTGAGTGACTTTCTTGTAAAGTTGTAATATTCAGGTGTATTTTCTTACTAATGGAGGGTCCGAAATTTACGCGGATGCAAGAAGGAATTCCTTGGAAGAGGCCATTAAGGTGTGCTTGGCAGGTAGCTTGCATGGAATTGTTTCACAAGTAAGAGCTATATTGAGAGAACCAGAAGCAGTAACCAGGATTAAAGAGTCCAAACTTGGCCTTTTAACCTATGGTCAATCAAAGTAAGCTATGCTTTTGAGTTCTGACATGATTAATTTCCTGAGTTCTTTTTTTTGTTCCAATTAATAATGTGATGATCTTAATTATATATGCTGCTGGGTACTTTCAGTAACTTGCCGGAGACGGTGTACATGCAACATCTAATGGGAGTTGAGGGAGTGATTGTTGACCTTGTTGGAGAGATCACAGAGGTAGTTTCGACCAACAATGCAATTTACAAACTAAACCCCAAGTCTTGTAGGATGAACTTGAACCTTCTTTCCTGCTAGAGCTTATAATATACCAGAGTAAATACAACATTGAAGGCCATACATATTACATACACATAGCCAAAATTAACCAGAACCAAAATCTTATTTATAGAGTAACACTTTACTGACAATACCGTAGGTTAACTTAGTTGTATCCAAATGGTTTCTTGACTGAAAGATTAGTTCTGAGTTCAAATGATCATTGAGGATTTCAGGAATGAATTGACCATTTTCAAAATCATTTCAATATATATCTTTTTGGGTAGGGACTACTGTTTTCAACATACTTATTACTTAATTAACATGTATGCTAAAGTCAGTTCAGTTGGATTCAAGCTAGTGGGGGATTATAGTTATACTATACCAGCAGGCATGAAACCATGGGAGGGCTTTTATGGGCTTTTGTCCGGCCCAGCTCAGAAACAGATGCAAAAATTCTAGTGCAATATTTGTGCAAATGTTACAAGAAGAACCACTTTGTCCCAATTAAGGAAGTTCCGCTTATAACACAAGTGTCGGAAGAGCTTTGGCCAACACTATTTTGAACAAATGTATGTACACATGTCAAAATTAATTGACAAATAGAAGGAGTAGTTCAAAATTATAAGTTATCATGCAAAATTATTATTTTTTAATGTAGAACAATACTTCACATTCTCACATATTTGAGTGTCGTTCGGATAAATTAGAGTGTTTTCTTGCAGGATCATAACAGTCTATTCTATAATTCTACTGACTAAGTAACTCATAATCAACTAATTTAACCCACCATGACATGGGTCAACTGTATTGCCCTTTTTGATTTTCAGTAGAAAAATAATGCTTATCCTAGAAGCCCTTAAAATTGGAACAAATTTGAGGACGTACGATGTAATTTGCTTCTAAAACTAGAACATGTACATATATACCTTGTGGGTTTCGTAGAATGAGGTTTAAAAACGTAGCTTTACATCAAGTGGGCCAATTGGTTCGCATGCCCAAAGACACCGGTCTTTGTTAGCATTTTGATGGGCCTTTTGAGGAAGTTTCTTTCAGGTGTGCAAAGCAAGGCTTTAAGATTCCAAGTTCCAAGTTGGCAGCTAAAAGTGCTTTTTATATCAAGCAAGAAAAGTACGTTTCATGTACGATTATACAATTTATACTTGCGTATAAGCATAAGACTAGAAGATAATAAGAGCAAGTAGACAAGTCACTAATACAATGAATTCTTGTTTTTTGGACTGAGACTAATACATTGAATTAATACGCCCACCACAATTGCTAGGTCTAATTAGGAAATCACGACATTGAATATTCCTTGCCCAAGAAAAAATTACAGGTGATTATTGGTACATCATTGTCATCTGATTGGTCTCAAAGAACCTTGTTCAACTTTTATATAATTATACCAGTCATTAGACTATGTAATTAGAATATTCTTATGCACACACACACAAAAAATGACCAAAATCTCCCCAACAAAGCAAACTACAAAAAATCTGTATATGGTTTTGGTTATGTTTTAATCATGTTGGTCATCCTGTCCCAAAACTTTGGGCTTGCCTGTAAGTGAAGAAAGACAGCTATCATTAATTCCTATCCGGCAGTATTTTTTATTTGATGCTTACACACATGTCTGTGGAATTTAATCCCATTGCTTGCTTCATGCTGGTGTTGACAAAGTTTCTATCTTTAAAATGAAGAAAATGAGCTCAATCAGACAATCACTCTATGCACAATGCATGTATAAGAAGTAATTAATAACCCTTGAATTTGAAATAAACAATAACTGGGTCAACTTTGAAATCTATGGCGACCCTTGAATTTCTTTATACTTTTAACCCTTCTTCTAGAAATTCTTCAATTCATTGGATATTGGTTTACTTGTCGATGCATCACATGTGTATGTATATATATAGCAGCAATATTTATATTTTATAACATAATAAAACATATATGTCATTTGTCTACATTGCAAGCGATTGCTTGCATACATTTTTTTATAGCATGATATGATATCACTCATATATTTTTCTTCTGGGGCCAAACGAGATATTAATTATCATTCCTTATTGAACTCCACGAAACCCCAATTTTATAAAATATATAAAATTTTCATATATAAAAATAAGTCTGTCATTGTAATGAGACAGCACTTAGAAAATGGGAAATAATGGCTATAAAGAAAAGAGCACACATAATACTTAAATGATTGACATAAAGAATAGTGAGCACTATTTTTTCTTCCACATCACCTTCCCTTTTCACTTGGTGCTGATACTCTTTCCAGCTAATAATTAAATGAAAACATTTTGCTACTATTGTTCCATGTTTAATTATTAATTAATTATACTATGGAGTATATAGACCTTAAAGCTACTTTGTCACTATTTTATTGCAAGAATGAACAATTAACAAAGACATGCAACACCTTGTGTTAAAAAGGACTAGTCAATGTGATATAAGAAAACCCCAAATTCTTTTATGGCTTGATTTTCTTTCCAAGTAAACCCCTTTTATTGGTTTCTCAAAATGAAATTTCAAAACTGTGTCTCTCACTCTACATGTGAACTTGTAGAGAAGGTTTATGTCTAATTAATTTTATTCATGGCAACGGTGTGTATTAGCATTAGAATGCTTGTAATGGGGGCAACCTTTGAAAAGATGAATTCCCATAAAAGTAAAAAGAGTGAGGAAGTAGGGGAAGAAAAGCCCCACAAGCCCAAAACCAAAATGCTTGGGTTATTAATAAATAAATAAATATGTGTATATGATTGATTATAGGGAGAAGCAAAAAGGCATTTTCCACTGAACAACATATTTTACTCAAAACACAATAATTGCAGCCTTTGACGTTTCTCTCTTGCTCCTTAAAACCCTCTTCAACACCCACACGCAACCTCCTTTGACCCTCAAAACCAAAAAGCAAATATCAGAAATAAAATCACAGCCGCAATTTGGCTTACGAAACCCAATTCCAACTATTCTTTCCATTTCTCTATTTTAATTTATTCATGCAAGTGGGGATTGCGAATAATACACACCATTTGCTTCATAGCTTATTTGCTTGTGCGGATCTCATTCATCCACTAATATTCCCCTTTTTTATTTTTATTTTTTTGTTTTTATAATTCGGTCCTCCAATTTTTTATTTTATTCAATTTTTAGGTAGAAAGGGGTTTCCCTTCTCCTTACGGAGTCCGGCTTCTTCATTATTTGTCAATGTTTGAGGCTCCAGTTAACTAAATCTCAACTGTCCCACGTTACTCCCACTTCAATTTTATTATTCCAAATTCACCCCTGCTCAGTCACATGTACTACAATGCTGCCATTGCCTTTATTTAATGAATGCATTAAATTTTCAACTCCAAATACCTTCATTATTCACGTTCATTTTCCCTTTTAAGTGCAATGCTGTGCACCAGTTGCTCTATGTTTGTTTCAATCAGCTTTTATTTTATTTTAAAGTATACTCGGTTTCGTTTTGTTTGATTTTATTTCTTAACAGTGTATTATAAATTCAAGAATTATTATTGTATTTTAAATCTTTAAAACTTGAACTATAAAGAGGCTTCTCAAAACAAAAAACAATCAAGAAGAGCCTTTAAATGTGTAAAACAGACATATACAAATAAGCAGAAAATTTCAGATTGAATGTCAAAGTTATTTATTATGAATAATTTCCCTGGTGAGAGTAGCTTTCTTTTAAGTTTAAATATCTTTTCTTCTTGGCAATGAATCAATTTCATGCCACTAGAGCTATATGGGCTTTACAGTACTTTTCATGCATAAATAGAAGCATAGATATAAGAATTAGTTTGTGAAATATCATCTCTAAAAGACTCTTCAAATCTTACTTTGTTGATCAATACGACAATATGAAGAGTTAAAATTATTCACTTTAATAGATATTTTAACTCTTCAAATTTAAATAAATTTTATCTCTGTTTAACTTTATCTCATTTTAAAATTATTTTGAAGAGTTTGTTGAAGTAAATATTTTTTACATGGCACACCAAATGGAACATTCAAAATCATTTGAGAATTTGTTGGAGATACTTCATAAGGATAAAAATGTCTTTTCGAAAGGTGATTCTTTAGACGATTTCTTCTAAAATTTCTATCTGATCCAGAATAGTGAGACAAGAAGATTGAGGAAATCTTGAAATGGGGCATCGCTTGAAGGTGGCATTTTTGTCAGTTACCCTAAATCCGACGTGGTTGCCCGTCGTTTTGGAGGCAAGTAGGTCCCTGACCTTTATTCCCTCACCCACCCCCCCACGAGCCCATAGCAATTAGCATCGTCCCAATTACCGAACCGCCCTTCTCAAAATCAACCAAATATATTTGGCAGTGGGCCAGTGGGCCGATAGGCTAGGGCCCATTGCTCATTGCCCATTACCATGGTCCATGGATCCCCTTCTCTCTCCGTGAAACGCAAGCAGCATCTTTCTTCATCTTCTATACGAAAATACTCAACTTAGTTAAACACGCATCTCTATGCGTGCACCCTATAATGCATAAAGTATAAATTGGTCCCCGTTATGATTAAAAATTCGGGAATTTTTTAATTTTATGATTAATTTAAAGGAATTCCTATCTTCTATTCATTTCCTAATTATGCCATTTGACTTCGATTCTTTTATAATTTATACATGGGTTTGATACATATTGATAATATTGTTTCATTTCGTATATTTTTTTCAGATTTGGAAAAGGGAATTCGAAGTTGTGACTTGTCTTAATATTGGAGAAAAAAAACCCACTAAATTAATAGCTAGTTGGTGCTTTATTTTGTATATAAAACCAACTAATTTAAAATTGAACACTCACCATTCTATAGTTAATATATAAAAAATTATTGAGTATTTGTTTTTCTTCTTTTGGTAATGTTGTTATATATAATATTAATATTCAATTAATCTTATTCACAATTACAAGAGAGATCGAAGAAGATACTAAACCTCAAGGACTTATTTGAACAGTTACTTTTAAGTATAATGGTAAATAATTTCGACTACTAAAAAATTAAAAATAATAAAATTGTGCTATTTTCTAAACAATTATTTTGTAAAGAAACAATAGTTAGTTTAGACAATCAAATTTTGATGTGCACATATAGAGAAATTTTATTAAAATAAAAGAATTACACTTTTAATTACTTCTTGAGGTATTGATCGACCTAAGAAATTTTTCTATTTATTAACTAGGATAACAAAGTATTTAATTATTTTGCCAATCAAAACCCTCATTCTACAATAACAAAATAGACAGTTTTGGTTTTTATTGTTAACTAAGATAAAAGGAACCTTGACATCAATTTGCTAATGTTTAATATTATGCAAGACATATTATTAAGGAATCTTGACTCTTGAGACGTCAAATCGCCTAAATTGCAAAGTCTCTATTGGCTAATAAATTTTTAAAATACCTTTACTTATGGAACACACAAGTACAATAATTTGTAAAAAAGCATAAATGTCTACGGCAAGAGAGTTGCATAAAAAAAAAAGAAAAGAGAAAGACTATATTTATAATATATTCTCATTTATACCTTCTTCATCGATATTTTTATTTATTTTTCTTATTTTGCAAAGTACTTTTATACTTGAGACTATTCATTTATTAAATTATCTTTCAAACATTATTTATACAAAAAATTAATTAAATCGAAATTTTTTTATTATAAAACTATGATCAAACAAACAAACAGTTATGATAACAATTAAATTTATTGTATATTTATTTGATAACTGTTATATGACCAAATGATTTTCGATTTAATTAATTTTTTATTGAGATAATCTTTAGAACGCAATCTAAAAAATAAGAGATTCATGAAACTGCAATGTGGAACCCAAAAAATTAAAGAGAAATTTAGTTTAAAAGATAGATCACATTCTCCAAAAGGAAAATGATAGAAAATACATTTTAAATTTTCACAAGTCTCTTATTCCCCTAAAAAAAAAGAGTCTTTAGTCTTTAACATTGTTAACAAGTGCAGTCAGTTTGTTTGTTCCTATACAAAAACGCAGACATTAATATTTCCGTAGTCCGTACTTTGGCTCGGGTACTACTACTGCCTTCTGGGCGTTCGTGAGTTGAGCACCCAACAAGTCTTGTTGACTATTTTGCTCATCAAACTCGTGTGGGCTATAACCGTAATTTCGCAATGCCTTTTTAATCCCACTGGTGAGCTACAGCTGTCAGCATGACATAAGCTGACTTCATCCTTCCGGGGCCGTAACCTTTGCCCTTCTGGACTTGGCTTCCTCATCAATTTTGTGAGAAGACCATAATGCCCTTCCACCCCTCCATTCTTCAGTTCACACAACCTTGTTCTTCCGTGAAGACCAAAATGCACCTCCCACCGTCCAAAAATTTCCCGGTCCAACTTGGAGGGTAGGGTTAAAATGGTAATTTATATAACGATAAAAGATGTTAGAAATGTATAATAAAATTGAATTTGGAAAGCAGGGAAAAGATTGAAAAGGGCTTTAAGTTAACAGGTTCGGTTATTTCCACACACAAAGGTCGAAGACAACAAAGCTTAAAATTGAGAAGCATTTGGTTTCGTTCAAATACAAAACTTTAACCTTTTCGCAGAGCCCTCAAGCGTTTGTTAAAATAGCGTGAAGGGAAAGGAGCTTGAGTCTCGTTTACGCCAAATAGGTCGTCCTATTCTCCTCTCTCTAGACTCTCTCTTTCTCTCTCTATGTATGTCTCTAACACCCATTACTATAAAAGAACCCACACTTTCTCTCTTTGATACCCACCATTAATCTCCCACCTTCAACTTTTTCTCCTTTATTTCCACAAGGGCTCTTTTTCTTTGTTGCTCTTGTTGCTCTTGTTCCCTCTTGTTCTTGTTCATCTTCTTTGTTTATATTCTCTAATGGACTATAAAAACTTGGCATGAGTTTGCTAAACTTGTAGCTAGCTAGCTCACTTGGGTTGAGTTTGAGTTGAGCTGAACTAGGGTTAAATTAAAATAAAGGCTTTAGCTTTCACTCAGTTTTTTCATTATATGGAGAAGCTTAATTTTGTGAAGAATGGTGTGCTTAGATTGCCTCCTGGTTTTCGGTTCCATCCCACTGATGAAGAGCTGGTTCTTCAGTACTTGAAGCGCAAGGTGTTCTCCTGCCCTTTGCCTGCCTCCATCATCCCTGAGGTTGATGTTTGCAAGTCTGACCCATGGGATTTGCCAGGTTGGTTTTACTTAACATGCATACAATTCAACTTCATTTTATTGAAGTGCCTTTTCATTTCAATTGTACCAAAATACAATGCCATATGGATAAGAGCTTGCCTGAGTAAAGAAATCTAGACTGAAAATTGAAGTCAATTAGTTGTTTCTAATGCATACGGTTTCTGGGTTTAGGTGATTTTGAGCAAGAAAGGTACTTCTTCAGCACTAGGGAAGCCAAGTACCCCAATGGGAACAGATCAAACAGAGCAACAGGTTCAGGTTATTGGAAAGCAACTGGCTTGGACAAGCAAATTGTGGCTTCTAGAGGCAACCAAGTTGTGGGGATGAAGAAAACTCTGGTTTTTTATAGAGGAAAGCCTCCACATGGGACTAGGACTGATTGGATTATGCATGAATATCGCCTTGTTCTGCCTGAAAACACAGCCTCCAATGCCCCACAAGAAAAAAACTCGACCCAAGTGAGCTTTTTGTTATGTTTTCTGTTTTCTCTGTAGCAATTGGCTTTTGCTGTTGACTATAATTAGTATTTAGAGAGTTACACTTGACAAATATACAACAAACCCATTTCAAACACTCTCCAAGTAGGCTCTACAAACCACAAAAAACACGCATTTTTAATTTCCTGTGTATCATGGCATCATTGTTTATAGTATTATTTTTGTTGCAGAGGGCTGTGGTACCAGCAATGGACAACTGGGTTCTCTGCCGCATATTCTTGAAGAAAAGGGGTGGTAAAAATGAGGAAGAGCAGGCACAACAACTCTGCAGTGAGCGAGTGGTTCGGAAACCCAGGATTACTATTACTAGGCCTGTTTTCTATGATTTCATGACAAAAGACGGGGCCCCTTGTTCCTCTTCTTCAGCTTCCAGTGGAATCACAGAGGTCGTTTCTTGTGAATCCGATGATCATGAAGAAAGCAGTAGTTGCAATAGTTTTCCTTATTTTAGAAGAAAACAGTAGCAGAACAAATATTAATCCCCTTAATTACTACTCTGTCTGTACCGGTAATTAGGCTTCTGGTTGCTTTATCAGAATAACCATCTAAGAAATCCAGTCTTGGGTCAGTAAGGATCGAGTCTCTTGTCTGCAAGTACCACTTGCCATGCAGAAAGAGATGTCCAAGAAAGCAGTAGGCATTAACTTGTAGTCGGTATAACATGAAGAGCAATGGATGTTAACAGATGGTTTTATGTAATCAAATCCCAAATTTTCTAGTTTGTGGTATTCCATTTTACTTGCATCATGAATATAACTTTTTGCAACTTGATAAGCCAGCGGCATTTCTTTATAGAAAGGCACATTATTTTCAAGGGAATAAGTGTTGAAAAGAGACCCCAAGAGTAAAGCCATTGAAAGATGGAAATATGTAAATCAAATATGAACTTTGCTAAGGAAATCCTGAGTTTTTGGGAGGAAGCAAAAGAATTAGAATATTATCTTTGTAAAGATGAGCTTCGCACGAGGTTCCCTTCTCCATTCTCATCATCCCTTTGTGGAACGGCAAATCCAAATCACACAAAAGGAACCCAATTCCTAAACATTGTTTTCAAATGCATCGAATCAATCACACAACACAAATCTTCAAATGTACTCCAATCTGCATCACTGAAATTTGGAAAAGGAAAAAAAAAACCCAGCGAATCTTATTCCAAGAAACGGACATTCATTCTGACATATTTTTCCACAAACATTTGTAAAATTGTACCATTGTTAGTGTCAAATACACCTATACAAGAAACCGAGTCTGAGTTGGTGGTATGGACCGTATGGTGTTGCAGGGAAACAGGGTTAACTAAATTTTGAATCTACAAGACCAGTAGGTGAAACTAGAGAGACTAAAAATACAGTGGCTTCTTTAGCAGGGACAGCTACATTCTGAAAAGAAAATGAGATTGGCCGCACAACTATGGGGGTCCCAAGTTTTGAAAACTGATCCATGCCCTTAAATTCCCACATGATTATGATTTCTTGCACATATTCCTACAAGTTTGCGTAAACGATACCTCTTAATATTATCCAAGAGTTAAAACTCTGCAACACATTGTCAAAGATGTTAATGATGGATGGTGTACAAAATTTTAATATATGTATCTTATATTCCTTCTAACATACAACAAAGTAAACGCACTGCCAGATTAGAGGAGAGATTAATGTTTATGTCCAACTAATATCTTGCAACCACTCTGAAACATTGACTTGAATTAATTTCAAGATGCATCTAACACTTCTTGCTTGCAATTGTACTCATGATGTAAATTACTTTTTTTTGCACATGTGCCATATACATGCAAGAACCACGAGGCTACTATGATTGACTCACCCATCAGTAATATATGATGATAATTTCATAATACTACAATCATTAAAGATTTTCACAATTTTAGACACCATAATATAACAGATGCCATCTTAACTGCTAAAAAGGAGAATTAGTATTGAAACTATTAAAAGGGCAATTTGTATTGTAAAATAGGATTCACAGAAAAAAAAATGTAAAATATGTTGAACAAAACCTACAAGGTAGGTTGTCGTCCTACACAAACATGTCTCATGTACGATGATATCATAGGCTAGATAGGTTTGGAGATGGGCCACAAACCCATTAAAGAGTGCCAAGTGGACCTCAGGCGGACAAAGGACGGCATAATAGTAAACTTTGATTATCGGTTTGCATATGTATAATTGAGTTATTGGCATGCTATAAACAGGAAGGGAGAAACAAAAAATATAATTAGATAAGGAAAAAATGCCGACCAAAGTTTCTTGTGACAGTGGTTTAGAATCACATAAGGCTTTTGGAGTTCTTCACGTCACTTTTTCTATATATTAATTTCATTTTCATGACACAGAGAAAAAAAATTGTATGCAAGTGTGAGAGAGGGATTGGATTGGATTGTGGATTGCTGACTTGGGTTCTCGATTTGTCAATCACGTGGGCAGCCCGTCATGACAGACCACACACTACAGCTAAACTGATTAGGTCAATCACATAAAGAAACCCTGCCATGCCTGTCCTAGAAACTTATATGAGGGCTGAGGGGCAATATGGGTCTCTATCATGAATGGGCATTTTTGACATTTTGAAAACATTACCAAGCAGACAGGGAATGTATTATCAATTTATGTATGTTGACCCGTTCCAAAACCAACCACTTTTATATGTTTTTTGCTTGGACAAAATTAAGTTTAAAGGGTTGCTTAGTATCTATGCAACAAAGACATGTCCAATTTTTTTAACCACTTCTATAGCATGGTCTAATCAGATATAAATCTGTCACAATTAAATTAATGAGGGTGGACCTCCCATTGTAAATGAAGGTCTCTCAAGAACTCTCCACACCAACTAGACTAAGGTCACATGAACAGGGTGATGTGAAGAGTAAAACCTATATTCAATTGTAAAAGAGACAGAATTACACATCTAAAAGCCTAAAAGGAATCCAAAGCCTCAGAATCTCAAAAGGGTTACTCTACTAATTTATTTAAGGAAATAGTAAATGCACTAATATATATGAAATTAGTTTATGAGTGTAAATAACAGTTGTATTCTTTTATTGAACTTAACAAGTGGGTAGGTGCCCATTGGCAAAAGGAAATACAACCTAACACGGCAGCTATTGCCCTTTGCCACTACTCACCCTCAACAGATTTAAGGGCTAAATGGGTCCTATTATTGCAGAAGATGTGAATTGTCTGGCCAGGTGAATTAAATGGGTTGATGATGTTTTGTGGCGTTGCCTCACCAAAAGGTTGCCCTAGCATTGAAGGATTAATGTGCTGAGCTCATTGACAGATATGAAAGGACGGCAACAACCTCCATGATGAGTGATGACTGATCAGTAGTTTTTCTTGCTTTTTGCGCTACACACCATACTAACTACAGAGGAGGTACAAACTTTTATCATCAAGTGCCAAAAATGCAGTAAGATTATTGTTTTTCTTCCTTTTGGTGGTAGAAAAGTGAGACATTTCAACATCCACAGATGCATTATCACGTCAAAATCGAAACAAAATCGCAAAATTTTTTTTTTTTTGACCAAGTAAAAATCTCAAATTTTATTACTGCATAAATCTTATATAAAACAAGACGTACATATTGGCTGAACACACATAAGATTTTTCCCTGCAGCCGCACATGTAACAGCATCATGGGTTGCGTGTAAAAGGGCAAACTCATCACTACATGGCCGCAAGTATCTTCTATGAGTTATAGCGACACATACAGACATGAAAATATCAGGCCAAAGAAAAATTTACAGAAATGAAAAATACACTAATCTATTAGTTTCTTCAATGTCAAAATCAGTCTTCTACCAACACAAGGGAATAGAAAAAAAGGTTTCAACCTTTCTTTCGGTGGTTTTCGTGTCCACATTTCATCCCTAACATCGGTTTTCTAATAAATAAAACATGGACCACATTATCCTACGACAAAATTCAGTATTATATTTTGTATGAGAATTTGGAAGTACAAAGATTCCTTTTGAAAAATAATCAAATTCCATCAACCCTTCAAACCCAGAAGAGACTTTTTATTAGCAATGACATATCACTGATATAATTTTATTGAATAACTAACTTTTGGATGTAACATAAACTCCTAGCAAGTAAAACAACACTACAGACCTAAAAACATTTTCACCACAAGGAAATTGTCATCCGATGAACTTTTTAAAAGTAAATAACTTAAGGTGAGCTGAACTCCAACAACCAACCTCAGATTAAGGCCTCGTACCGAATATGCAATCTTGTTCTGCTTTAGACTTAGATGTGGCATTGACTCTTCTTAATAATGTGCTAATTAACAATCATAAAGAGCACCAACGCAACCATAAAACCAATAGCCTCAAGTTCGAGACATACATAAGCAGGAATCAATTTCAGAACATTCTCATTGACTATCAAAGTTCATCGGAGTTATACAGGGTACACACGATCATAAATGTATAATGTCCAACGACTTAAAAGCTGCCGTACAGAATGCTCAACTGTAGATATAGAAGATTAAAATTCAGGATAGCATTCGGTTTAAAGGTTATAACAAATAGTCGATAAATATAAGCATAGCAAGAACTAAACTAATGCATCCAGTTTTGCTTAGCATACTTACTAATTATTGGCTAATTCTGTTGTTCTTCTCACAAACACCATTTGCAGTAGCAGCCTCCGATGATTCTGAAGGAGGTGTCTCTGCACATGCCTTCAGGACAGCCTCATTCTGCAAAGAAAGTGGCATTTCCAGAAGTTCAATCAGTTTAACAGATGATCTTCAAATCTTGTAACACAACATATAAATCCCAACACCGAATTTGAAGCATACAAGCATAACGGTATTATGTTCCATAAGTACATTGCAACATAAACAAAGCAGTGGTGCTTGCATCTAAGGCTATATGTAAGAAATAACTTCTTATGCAACACCCAAAAACCAGACATGCTTATAAATGAAAGAAGATACTACAGGGTGATGGTATAGGCATGAGCACATGGATAAATTATGCAAGTATATTAGCGTTGAAATGGGTGGACTGCACATAAGAGATGAATTGACAAATTTAGTGCAGAAATATACTCCACATGCACTCAAAATCTCCAAATATATGTGATGCGAATAGATACACATTAAAGAAAAAATAATAAAAATAAACCATACGGCTAAAAACAGATTTAGACAGGTTCAATCATTGATAAATATGGTCCAACCTCTAAAAGATGTTTAAATGAAATAGCTAAAATTCAAAGGAAAACAATCAGTCTGGTATTTATCTCTCAAGTGGGATCGTTAGATGGTATTATATTTAAGCCAATAACTACAAAAGACTCGAACTTTTGCAGATATATCTTATACTGACATAGGGCATTTCCTCTAACAACGATTGAAACACCCAAACAGGAATGGCAAGTATCATTTGTCAAAACCCAAAAGCCCTTCAGCATATCTTGAGGGATTATGCACATTACGACTTTCAAGCACGTGAGATATCTCCAACTACAAGTCTACAAGAGTGGACTCTCGAAAATGTTTAACAATGCACTGCCTATCCATCTACTTTACAGACCACATAACTTTGAAAATCAAACATTGCGATTTCAAGCAAGCAAAATAATTGTCACATTCATGGTAACAGCTAAAACCCTAATCATAGATTGAGAATGGTTTTAGCTGAATGAAGGGAAAGAAGAGAATACCTGCCAAACACGGAGGAGGCGCTTCTTGGCGTTGGCTTTACGGGTGGTGGTCAGCTTTATTCTCTTCCAAACAAGACCTCCCGAGTCGTGCTTCTTCACTATCTCCATCACTCGCGTCCCCCAAAACGCACCCGCCATCTCTCTCTCGTCTCTACCCTCTCGCCGCCTTCGGCTCTCTCTTTGATCTCTATTGGTTGGGTTTGTACAGAGTATGGATCACTATACTTGAAAATTATATTGGGCTTCGTTTTCTTATTGGGCTGTAGGCCCTAATCCAGTCCAATCTAGCCCATGTAGCTCACTCGACCCCCTTCATTCCAAGTGGGCCCCCAAAGAAGGCCCGGATGTTCTTGACAGAAAAAAAAAACAAAAGGGTCTTGCCAAGTTTCAATCAAAACAAAAAAAGTAGTTTGCTTTTCCAGTGTTACATTGGATTATATTATTTTACACATTCATCTCGATCATATTTCATAATTGATCAACAATGAAAAAGACTTAATTTCACTTTTGATTTATATAGTTTGGGCTAATTTTTATTCAGGTCCTTATAGTTTTATTTGTTTTACTAATGATCTGGTACTTTATAAATAGTTGCAATTTAAAAACATGTTAACATTTTCAGTCTATTAAATCATTAACAGTTTGTAAAATACATAACCAAAATCGTAATAATTTGCAAAGTACATAAGCAAAAAAGGAATGAATTTGATGATTTATGTGAATGAAAATACTAACACTTCCAACGAATTGTATAACACAAAACTAAAATCATAACAATACTACATGTACCAAAATGAAACTTAACCTAAAATACAAATACCGATACTCACAACTCATCCTGTTTGGCATAATGTAGGCTATGTAGCGCAATCATTGCTAGTTTAGTCAATAATTATTCAAATAGAAAACTAATCAAGAAAATGACAGCTGTGGGATTTGAACCCACGCCCTTTCGGACCAGAGCCTAAATCTGGCGCCTTAGACCACTCGGCCAAACTGTCTTTTTGATATAATTCACTTAATTATTATAATATAGTACAGTTAAACATGGCCTCTATACAAATGATTGGTTTTGATTCAACCTTATCACATAAGTAGAGCCCAAATCAACCAACTTTGAAGATTGTTAAGTTTGTTTGACTGGGCTCTCAATTAATTGGGTTCATGGTATGGGCTCGAGTCTGATTTTAGTTATGCACAGGCCATAGCTGAACCAACTATTCAGCTTAGTTGCTCTGTAAACCCCAGCTAGCTAAATGCATGATAATTAAGTGGGAAGGGGACTTTGAAAAATAGAACATCCAAAATCCTCGTTCAAAGTTAGTTAGTGGTACACCTTTCAATAATTTTAAAAATACAAAACAAAAAGTAAAATAGAGTTTTATATAAAGATCACATAATAAGAGAGATAAACATATAAAATAGGATATATTAGTCAGAAGCCATTAAAAACAAACACGCTGAGTAATAAACCACTGATTTTCTCTTCTTTATTATTAAACCCCAATTTTCTCCACCCACAGCGTCATAATCCCTCCCCCCCCCCCCNCCACCCCGAGCCCCTATTTATTTTCTAGTTCTACTTAGTTTCCATTCTCAAACACTATTCGCTGCTATTTTGGATTAATCTAGGTATCGGAGGAAGCATAAAAATGTTGAGCTTTGAGCTGAAGGCCATCAAGAACTGGGCAAGGCAGATTCTTCGAGGCTTACACTATCTACATTCTAACAATCCTCTAATTATTCATATAGATTACAACATATTTGTCAAAGAAAATAATGGAGAAATTAAAATTGGAGATCTTGGATTGGCAATAGTCATGCAGCAACCTACTGCTCACAATGTGATTGGCACTCTGGAATTTATGGCTCTAGAGCTTTATGATGAGGAGTATAATGAATTAGTCAACATTTATTATGTTGGCATGTGCATGTTAGAAATGGTGACGTGTGAATACCCTTATAATGAATGTAAAAATCCAGCACAAATTTATAAGAAAGTTACCTCTGTAAGTTTCTGATCACCTGCAATGCTCGTCATGTATCATAGGGCGATATTGACAGTCCTTAGAGTCGTTAAGAGTTATACTTCTAAAGTGTAATTTTTTCATTTTTAAAGTGTAATTCTTTCATTTTTAAAGTGTAATTCTTATTGAATTAAGATTTTGTTTTGGGTTTTTGTTGAGTTACATTTTGATTTAATTTTTTTGTTCTAACGTCATATGTCAAGAGTTACACTTTATAATTTCGTAGAATTACACTTTATTTAATTTTTTTCTTAGGATTTTTTTGTTTGCTTATAAATATATTTTGTGGCTTATTAATAAGGAACTATATTTTTTGTGGCTTAA
>QANT01001804.1:0-19716 GCA_003254885.1 Purshia tridentata | reverse complement strand
ATTGATTATCCCCACCTATAATCTACGTACTTAGGGACTGTCAAAAAGTCGTCCGTAATTAATGGGGCACCAAATTCTTGTATTTCCATTTTTTCCCCTATACTCGAATTGTCTTTTGAGTTCTGGGCCCTGGCCATATATTATCACCACAAAAAGAAAAATTAAAAAAAAGAAAGGACAAGTTGGTGATAAATAAGTTGGAGCGTGCGTGCCGACTGCAAGCACGTGCGTGAATATGAAAGTGAACGCAGTGAGGCAGTGATAATAAATGAGAGATGGCAGCTAAGCTCACAGCAGTTTTTTTGGGGCGCGTGGGGAAAAAATTAAAATCGTTTTCCACGTGCTGAAATGAATTAAAAGCGAGACTAGTGACTAGCTAGGTTTTCAATGTCTTTGGCTCGATCAGCGCTAGCCAATTGTAGATTGGCGAATAGGGATACCGGGCGCATGGTTTCTACTTTTTGCGTGCGTTACGTGTTGAAGCAGTTTTTCTAAATCACATTCATGTGGGTCCCCCACCCCCAACACACTGATACGTCCACCTTTTTTATATGAATTGGGAATGTTATAAATACATAAAACCAAACCCATTTTCATATTCTCTTGTCTTCACACCACATCAAAATATCCTTGTTTGGTTTCTCTCTTGGCTTTGCTATCTGCCTATCTCCAACTCAAAAATCAAGATGAGGAGAAACTGCAACTTGGAACTTCGCCTTCATAATTCTTCGGCTGCCCACCACGGCCGCCGCCACCTCATGCAAGAATCTGGTGCTGGAACGCCGCAGCAACCACAGCAGCCGCAGCAGCTCACCATTTTTTATAATGGAACCATGTGCGTTTCTGATGTTACAGAGCTTCAGGTATACATATGTGTTTCTTTAAATCTTCTTCATTTTTTTCTTCATTATATTAGTTTCTTACCCAAAAGTTAGCATGCATATATGTATGAGCTAGAAGAACAATTTTTGAATCATGTTTGTGCATATATACACGTCAATATTTCCCTATTTACCAACTTAAGGTACATATAAATTTATGTTCTTTTAATTTTTTGGTGGTAAAGTGGGTCTGGTTTTAATTCTTTTCTTGGCGGCCAGACCAACCCACCCAGATTCAATTAAGCACATTGCCTGTGACTCACAATTTCATCAGATTAATTATATATCAAGGTTTGAATGATATACATAGTCTTACACGAATGCACTTTTATTTTGACCTGATCAAACCCACAAAATTAAACTTTCATTTCAGTTTCCATATTTGTCTGGTAAAAAATTTTCAAATTTTAAATTAAGATGCATTCGATCAATTCATTTCTATAACACAGTTTGATTATTGGACACCTAACGTACTATATATATATATATAAATTTAAATTACTTGCAAAAATGAATTGTTAATTAATGATTACTAATTAGACCACATGTATAACACATGCATATATGTTTCTCCATAGGCATGTTGATTTGTCGGTCTATTATCTTACCATATATAATTAACAACTGAGCTTCATAATAAATGGTTGACATTAATTTGCTCTCTCTCTAATCCTTGATTGTTATGATAATATTGCAGGCTAGAGCCATTCTATTTGTTGCAAGCAGATCAGAAATGAAGGAGAGGGTAAAGACACCATTAACTCTAAGCCCAAGTACTGAAAGCGGGTTCGGGTCGGAACCATGTTCACCAAGTATTACTCTGCAGTCTCAGTCACCGTTGTGTAGCCCGGTCGCTGCTGGTCTATCCATGAAGAGGTCACTACAAAGGTTCCTCCAGAAGAGAGAGCATCGGATCCAAGCAGCATCTCCCTACCATTTTCACTAGCTAGCTAGAAGAAGCCATGCCATGCCATGCCATTAATTATTTAATTAATGTCACTTTTTTTTTTTTTTTGAGAGAGAGAGTGACTGAAAGTAAGAAGATTTGTAAGATTGAGATCGATGTCCAACACAATATTTAGCTAATTAAGCTGCCGCTTGTAATTAATTTAGTTAATTAAGCACTCATATATGTATCATGTCTTGATTGATTTAAGATCTTGTTGTCGCATGTTATTTAATTTGCCATGGGATTTAATTTGTCACACAACTCATTTTCTTAGAGGACGATGATAATTGACTTGACTGATCGACTAATTATTATATGGTTTATATTTCCTTATATCTGTCTATGAAAATTAGATAATCAATTAATAGGTATATTAACATATTTAATTTGATGAATATATTTAATGCATGACTCTATAGCTGGCACTATATATTAGCAATTGTTGATAAGAAAATATTACGATTTCCCCAAAATCCTTCATGATTTGCCACAATCCAAGGAAGTGCGCGTGCAAGCAATAATCTGGTTTAAATCACATGGTTCAATAATTTCAATGATAAATGATTAATGACCGAATATTTTCTTTTATTGCAGGCAAAATATGTATGATTAGCATTTATGTTCATTAAATTAGTTAGCATAACGTCTTTCTTTAAAAAAAAAAAACAAAAAACAAAAAAAAATGTCGGCAAATTCCAAGGAAGTGCGCGTGCAAGCAATAATCTGGTTACAATCACATGGTTCAATAATTTCAATGATAAATGATTAATGACCGAATATTTTCTTTTATTGCAGCCAAAATATGTATGATTAGCATTTATGTTCATTAAATTAGTTAGCATAACGTCTTTCTTTAAAAAACAAAAAACAAAAAAAATTGTCGGCAAAAATTCTGAAAAAAAGCATATCGTTTAATGTGAAATATTTCATTCTTTTCGGATGGAAAATAAAGAAACCAAAATTCATTCACAGTTTTATAGGATATGGTTGTTTTCGTCAATAAATAGGTTAAGAAAAGCTATTGTAGATGATCTCATTTTTATGCGTGTCTGAATCCTATGAGTAAATGGTCGGGCATGTACTTGTGTTTAGTCTATCATTAATCGTCTTTTTTTGTTTTGTCGAAATTAAGGAATGATCAACTCTTTGATTTGGTTAATTAGTCGAGTGTTTGGATATGAACCATTTTTTAGCCCATGCATGGGGCTAGAAATTGAAAATGGGTGTATGTCTGTCTGTCATACGAAATCGCTTGGTAATTTCTGGGAAAGATATTCGGATTTTCAGTTTTGAGACTTAATTAATCAATTAATCAATTAATAGTATTGAAATTCAATATTATTATAAATAACCACGTTGGCTGCTTTTGGTACTTGCCTCTAGAAAACTGCATGCATAGGATACGAATAGGGTAGGAAAGTAGGAAGGTTCCCTTAAGTTACATGGTAATTGGGTTAGAAGATAATGGAAGCAGATCGAAGTGCAAGAAACGCCATGGGACAAGTTTGTCAACTCTGCCTATTACAAGCATTAATATGAGACAAGCTGAAAATGACACCAGAATTTGGAATATTTAAAAGAGTCCTCAATTTCTTGACTGATATATGACGAGTTAAAGAGAAGTGTGGGAATTTCTTGTCGTACTTTGATGTGAAATTGTTGAACATTACATGAACAGTTCACTTTAATTATGTGAAGGCGAATAGATCAATGAAACGTTTTAAATGTTTTTGATGGTTTTAATCTTGCTGCATGCCTAATAGTTAATGACGTGATATGACAAGACTGGTGTGGGACTAACTCTGTTTTGTTTGATTTTTCGTGTCCTCTCATATTGAAGCATGCATTGCTTCATTTCGAAACCTTTCTGGTCCAATATTTTGGCTATCCACTCAGAGAAAACTTATGTGATACCTTTCAGCCTACTATTTCTTTTCCTTATTGCACACAACAATATAATTGTGGATTATAGTTAATTTTGGTATAAGCTTCATCATTACACCATAGAGAAAACGAAAATGGAGGATAAAGTAATAAATTGCTAGTAGGAATTTAAGGGTGTGTTGTCCACCTTCATCGTTTTCTTCAAATATGGTATTTGCCAACCATTATTTTATACTCCATTTGTCCAAGAAAGGTCTAGAGTTTTCAGAAAACTAGACATTTTATGTTGTTAGATTATATATTTATACTACATATTCAGTCAAGAGTCAACCTAATTAACAGTCTAAATTCAGTCAAGTATTACCATATTATTTGGCATACAACAAGAGAATGAGAATATTTCCGATTATATATATAGAGAGAGAGTGCGTGCTAAGTTGAAGCCATTTATTGAGTACAAGTGATTCCCATTATAAAACTGAAGTCCTCCAATATATTTTCTGAACCATGAGTTCAAGTCATGAAAGATTTATGACAGTTCACCAAATGAATGAACAAGAAGGATTGTCGTCACCATGTGTCTTATAGTCTAGGCGCAATACGAGGAGGATCCCATTCAGTGACAATGTGGTTTCGGGTGATCTCCTTCAGCGAACGGCAACCACTTAATGCCATGGTTAGCTCAAACTCATCACGAAGCATTTGAAGCACTTTCCTCACACCAGCTTCACCATCAGCAGCTAATGAGAACACCACTGGTCTACCAATCTGAAATTTTGGAACATGGGGAATATAAATGAATAAGTACTCCTTGTTAATAAGCAAATGACAGTAAATGGGGTCATATTCAAGTTCATTTTCTTCAAAATTGAGGTCTAATTATTAGCTAATATTCTGTGGAAACTGGGTATCAGTTGAAATTCATTGCTAGTATAGAAACCAGAGGCAGGTGATAGAATGGATCGCAGTATGTCATTGTCATTATTTCTGCTATAACTATTAACATATATATGCTTTACTCACAAATACACCCGATGCTCCAAGGGCCAAAGCTTTGAAAACATCCGTTCCTCGCCTCACTCCACCATCCAGAAAAACAGGAATTTGGCCGTGTGCAGCTTTGACAACCTATAAGCCATTTCAACAAAACCATAATCTTAGAATATACAAGCTATATATGGTTCCGTACACCCAAGAAAGTCCCTACAAGTGTTCCTAAGATAGGGGGAAAACCCAAAATCAAGATAAGGAAACTCCTTAGCACCATCTATAAGTCATTCAACAATCTCAGGACACTCAGAAGCAATATATAGGTCAATAAAATCAGTAATAAAAACGAAGCATACATACCTCTTCCAGAGCCGTAATAGTTGCAGGGACATAATCAAGTTGGCGAGCTCCATGGTTGGAGACGATGATTCCTGCAGCTCCATATTGTATGGCTAGTCGCGCTGCAATGTTAGCACATGTATGGTGAGTTCTGTTTGTCATAAACTATCAATAAATAGATCAAACTGGGAAGTTACTTTTATTTTGGGATGTGGAGGCCGGGATATGTTAACTTACCATCCTCAGCAGTGAGTACACCCTTTACAAGAATTGGTAATTGGGTGATTGTCTGAAGCCATTTCACATCCTGTGAATGTGGCCAAGAGAATCATTTGAATTTCTTACTTCAGATTTCTAGTTCAAATGATATTAAATTGAAGCAACCATCTTACCTTCCAGCTGAGAGACTGGTCGATTTGTCCCGCAACATATGATGCTAGTCCAGAATCATTGGTCTGCAATTGCACCACCAAAACAAAATGGTCAAGGAAGGCAATAGATATGTTAAAATGAAATTAACTACAGAATGTTTTATTTGTTTGACATTGAAAGACACGGGTCACCCACCTTATCCATCTTTCCGAGATCCAAATCCTCAAAGTTTTTCAATGTCAGATTTGGTGGCAAAGTAAATCTGTTGAAGAAACATCAAACAGCTATAGCACCTCATTACAAAAAATGAACTTATAAAAGAGAGTAGACATTAAAATGAGATCTGATTGTGCATTGAAAAACCCTAACATCTTTCTAGTCACTGTTTTTCTTTATTTCCAAATGACATTCTTTAATGAATGCGTACCTGTTTTTGATATCAGCCTCCCTTCGCCCAAGCCTTGGAGTGTCCACAGTAAGGGCTATTGCCTTGAAACCAGCCCTCTCAGCTCTTCTGACAAGCTGTGCAACAATATTCCTGTCTTTGCACACCTGAACAATAAGTACAGCAATCATTGATAAGGTTAATAACACAGGACAAATGAGAACCTTGAAAGGGTAATATATTTTTTAGGCCTATAATTAAAATTTTAATAATATATGATTTTGAACTTGAAAAGTAGAAAGCCTTGTAGGGTGCCATAAAAGTAGCCACAAAGGCCACTCAATTGGCAGCTAAAGAACTCACTTAAACTTTAAAGTCACCATAAAATTGTTAGGAGAGTCTGTCAGAGGAACAATTTTAGTTCATTCATTTATAAGAAACAAAATAGCTTCTAGCAAGTTATGTGTATACAGTTTTGCCCTGAATTCCCAAGAATTTATCTCAGCACCAAAGCTCAAGATCAAAAAGGTATGTTAAAACAGTGAATTTAGCCAAAACAAAAAAGAGAAGAACAGATAATAAAGTAGCAGAAAAAGGTGAGTGATGTATTTTAAACTCACATAGAGTTGGAAAAAGCGAATGCCAGGTCCTGTTGATGCGACCTCTTCGACACTTGAAGTAGACCAAGAGGACAGTGTCTATAACAACCAATATTGAATACATAAGTTGAATAAGGAAGAAATTTAGATTATTGATGCAACTATAATGAAAAGCCACAGAGAGAGGCTGGTCCCCTATTGGTTTACACCTTAAAGCCAACACTTAAAATTGAACTGTGAGTCTGTGATAGCAAAAGCAAAATTCAATTTTAGAAGAATTAACAAGATGGTGCAAAACCAAACCATAATTGTGTCAGCTGCAGATGCTGCTCTTGCTGTTGCATACTCTCCTGAATGAGAATTACAAGATTACATTTAGCCTCAATTTTATAGACAAAACTTGACAAAAAGAAAGCTTCAAAATCGATTAAAGTTTAACAAGATGCTGAATATAAATCCAACTGTTGTTTAACTTATATGTTTTCACGCAACTTAATTATAAAAATATGTCACAGAAATATAAAAAACGATAAGAATGCCCTTTCAGAAGAAGGGGATTATACAGTTATACCTTCAGGGTGAGCCATCTTCTGCATGGCTGTAGGAGCAATCATGATGGGCATTGAAATGTTGAATCCCAAAACAGTTGTTCTCAAGTCTATTTTGCTTACATCAATAAGAATACGAGGTCTAAACCTATTTCATTGGGAAAAAAGAGTACAATTTGAGAAAAAAAATCAAACAAAAAAACCCAAACAAAAAAAAAAAAGAACTTTTAGGCAATAGCAACAGAAGAGCTTACAAAATCCTGGAAAAGGCACGTTCATTCTCCTTAAGAGTCCACTGGTCCTCTGCACCAGATGCATAGTAGTCATAGACCATCTTTGGCAATTTCTCCTTTGCAATTTTCTCATACTCAGAAACATTGGTTATCTCCATCTCTGCAACTGTTTGTTTATGCTATCCCCAGAATATTCTGAAAGTGTTAAAAGTAAGTGATGGGAAATTACTTGACTCTTTTGATGCGTTAGATTCTTTCAAATTTAGAGAATCAAAAAAGTGACATGGAGATTCTAATCAGAACTTGCAGGAATTTTGTACCAAAAGTGAAATCCTAATCTTTAAGCGCATAGTAATAGAAATACGGAAACTATGATTGAACCAAGTAAACGAGGATGAAAAAGGCCTCAATGTCTAATGGGGCCTAGAGAAATCCACTCTTGGACCTTCATTTGTTGTTTCTGAAAAGCTCAATGCAGAAAACAACAAACAGCACAAAAAATTAGGGTTTTGAAGTACCACACAAGTACAACCATGAATAGATGTGGCTTGCAACTTCAGGGGATGTGAGCCCCACTTTAAATTGAACTTCTAAACACTCTTTGGCTATCTTAAATTGAACTTATCACAACCAGAATTGAGTTTGAATAAATCTAACCATAATCCATCAAAGCAAACACAATATGGGATTGAAAAGACCAAATTATGTTACATTCATATCTCGGATTCTGCTACAATACCAGAGATAAAAAAAACTCGAACAGAGCTCAGCAACCACTCTTGCACAATGAAATGGGAAACGCACATTTGATTTGACATAACAGGAAGAAAAGATTTCAATTTCACAATATCATACATGATTTTGATCAAACCCAATGTCAAAATTAGTCATAAAATTTAAACTTTAGCATTTTGGAGTGCAAACCCAAGTGCAAGAAGATGAAGCAGCATGAATTGTGAAGCAAAGAACACGCCTTGCGGCTCTCCTCCACTAAGAGAGAATGAAAGCAGAAAACAGAGAGGAGTCTGAAGAGAAAAGGAAAGAGAATGAACTCTCCCTCACAGTTGAAAATATGAGACGATTGATTTTGGGATGAATGTTTGAAGAAATATTTTGGGATAAACGTTTAGATTTTTTCAAACATTGATGCTGATACAAACAAACAAAGACAGTGAAAGGCTAAAATATTAAAGAATGAAGGGTAAAGACAAAAAAGGTAAGCATCAGATGAGAAGGAAAGAGAACTGAGTGGATTGGTTTTTCAAGGTGACATTAGAGACCAATCTGTTTCTTGGGAATTTGAGACTCGTAGGGAGACCGTTTGGTTGATTACCACTGCTTCATGCTCATCCCATAAATCTTCCATATCTAGTTACATACAATGAACAGAGGAAAATTACAATTTTGTGTAATATAAATTATGTTGGTCCAAAATAATAATTAGACCTCAAACGGTTTACAGTCCTACAATTGTAATTGCTTTCCTATTGAAAATATGATGCAGACAAATACAAATTTACAATACAGTGTATATATACAATCGGGGTCTGGGTCATTCATGTGCCAATGTGAAATTCATGGGGCTTAGAATGGATTGTGACTAGTGACTAATGAGAATCTCCACCTCACAAAAATTAATGAAGATAGAGAGCAGAATTCATGGGACTCATTCATAGTATACATTGCATAGCAGCCAATTCACCACTTGTGGGAGATCTTATGTCACCCCTGTTATCTTATTGGACAGTTCTGGCATAGAATCACACAAGTCCATGTGAAGACTCATGCTGTCCTACACTAATTGCCTTCTTTTTTTGGGTTTATTTTATTTCAATTTTTTTTCTGCAAACCTTTGTTTTGTTTTTGGCAACGATGTCACCTTGCAACTTAGATCAATATTTTTTGTTTTTTACTTCAAAACCTTTGCTGTACAGCCTGTACTAATATTTTACACATGAGTGTGAATGACAATGACAAGTATCAGTGTTCATGGTATTATACATAAAGCAATGGCAAACGTGTCATTGTCTTCCAAGGTTATATCAAAATTGGATGGTTTATTTTCCATAATTAATAAGAATTCTAAATACATCCAATTTCCCTTTAATAATTTGTTTCTATCCATGAAATATTAATAAGTTAATACCATAAAAATTTCATTCCGTTCTTTGCTAACAGTTTTTGGACATTTAACACCTCAAAAATTAAAGACTACTGTGAAGTCGCTTGATTATGGTCACCTTCTTCCTAATTCTAAAAGGACTCCACAGTTTTGTTTTAAACCTCACACAAAAAACACTAAACACCATGCTATGGGCTGAACTTTCCTCTGGAAGTTTTGCAAGAAAATAGATTTGGAACAGAAAAAAATGGATGATGACTTGATGAGTATGCTAAAATTTATCCTTTCGGATTTCCGGTTTCTGGTTTATATTTATTTTGTTAAGATGTGTATATGTTGCATTATGTTAGGAGCAATGCAGGCTTCCGACACCTTTGCTTCCTTTCTAAGAGGCTGTTAAATATAGACAACACACCCATTGATAAGACTTGAGAGCTAAGACTCAGCTTTTCATAGCAGATACACCAAAACTCCATTAAAAGCCAAAACTGAAACCTTTTTTTAGCAGAAAACAGAGAGTTTTTTTTTAACATAAGCAGGAAAGAGAAGGTTTACCTTTTAATTTTATGTTTTTTAATCATATAACTTTTGGCAGATTAATTAAGCTCCTCTTTAATCATGTCACAAACATTCACCTTTGGGTTGCCATGATCATTTTATTTAAACCATTGATCATCTAATGGCCATAATTACAGTTTAACTAGTTAATTTCTTATGATCTTATCTATTCATTCTATCAAGAGGCCAAAAAAAAAAAAAAATCTATTCATTCTATCAGCAGCAATATGGACCCATGAATGAGCTAATTCAAACGAAAACTAGTTCTTCAAATTGCCTTTCAAATATAGAAAAAATGTCTTTTACAATAAGAGACAGAAGAAACACACAACTAAACCAAAGGAATACAGTTTTTCATTTGACCATGGAGAACCTGAACTTGTCTTAACAGGGTACTGCTCAAATGGCCTCTTTGTCGCAGACTCATTTGGGTGTTCACCAGCCAAGCTCTTGTCATCATTTCCCGGTCCTCGTGGATTCAAACAAACAGGGGTTATGAGATTAGTAGAATTAATGTTCCTCTTCTTGTATAGTGGATTGCTTGTACATAGCCCATTGTTTCCTCTTACATCCAACCTCTTCCCAAGTCTCTCAATGAAATCCTCTGAAAGTGATAGCTTGCCACTTAGCTGATTGTTGCTCAAATTTAGGTGATCTAGACTTGGGAGAGTCGCTAAACTTGGAGGAACTGACCCAGTAAGGCCATTTTTGTCTAGAGAAAGAGCAGTGAGATTCTTCAAGGAAGCTAGAGAGTTGGGTAATGGCCCAATCAACCCACATTCTGAGAGGCTCAGTGATTTAAGCTTCATGAGCTTCCCTAAAAACTGAGGAATTTCTGTATTGATTGGATTTTTATCAGCGACCAAGTACTCCAAATTTTCCAAACCCCAAAGGGTTTCAGGGATTGGCCCATTTATTAAGTTATGACTCAGATCAAACAAGACCAACCTGTTGAGCTTCCCTATATCTGGGGACAACCTTCCTGTAAGCCTGTTTGAGCTTAAATCGACCTTTTGGATGAGCTGAAGCTGACCAATAGAGCAAGGCACCTGACCTTCAAGAGCATTCCAACTTAAATCCAAAATGGTCAGAATCTCCAACCCTCCAATTTCTACTGGTATTTGACCACTCAAATTGTTGCAACTTAGATCAAGTTGCTCTAAGTTGAGCATCCCACCAATCTTCCCAGGGATCTTTCCTTGTAGATTGTTCTGTGACAGACTCAGGACCCTTAAGTTGGCAATCTCTGCCAAACTTGGGGGAATTTCTCCTGAGAGGGTTGGATTGGACACAAGGGCTAGATGTTCCAAGTAAGAGAGTGCACCAAAAAGAGTTGGAGAAAGAGTGACTGGTGATGTTGAAAAACAATTAAAAATTGAAAGGGTTTTCAAGTATGGAAGTTTGAGGAGGGACCGTGATAGGCCAGCGGAGGATTTGCAAGGAGGGGTGAGAATATCAGGGCCAATGTGTATCTTTGTGACATGAAAGATTGGAGGGTCATCACCAATCTCACACTGAACCCCAGGCCATGGGGTCTCAGTACATGGTTGTGGGTGGTCCTGGGCCCAGTTGGGGTCCTCTAGAAGGGCACTTAAAACTTCAAAAAGCCCCACAAGCTCCTCCTTTTCCATCTCTGTTTGAAACTGAAACCCATATGAAGAGTTTCCCTGTTCTGCATTAATCACCAGCACCTCATGACCTGCCAAAACAAGGAAGTACCCAACAAGGAAAAGAGAGACAGAAGAAGCCATGAGAGCTAGGAGAGCGAGCAAGAAACTCATTCAGATATGCAAAGCCAAAACCCACAAGTGGAACTGAAGTACTAGGCTACTAGCTACTAGCTACCAAACCATATGGTAAAGTGTTTTTTCATGAACGACATTGATGACAAAAAGGATAGAAAAGTGAAGGCGCGCGCATGAATTCAAACTCATCTTATGAGTGGCAGTAACAAGGCTGCATGAGATGCTAAAGTTGTCGGCTTTGCTTCCCCCATTGAGCAAGCGTGACTCTGCGTGAGTGCGACAGTGTTAAGTTTGCATGGAAAAGAGAGCTCGATGTGGGAAGACAAACAGTTACTATAAGTAGAAGATGNATGAGTGGCAGTGCCAAGGCTGCATGAGATGCTAAAGTTGTCGGCTTTGCTTCCCCCATTGAGCAAGCGTGACTCTGCGTGAGTGCGACAGTGTTAAGTTTGCATGGAAAAGAGAGGTCGATGTGGGAAGACAAACAGTTACTATAAATAGAAGAAGATGTCAGAATGGTCATAATTAAAGGTACTTGTTCAAAGAAAAGAAGATCAATTGTAAGATGATGGGACTTAAGCTCTAGCTATCGTCCATGGGTGGGTGAGAATCGATTTTCCTTTTTTACCAAAACAAAAAAGACTTCTTTATTTCTTCCTGAAACGATACTTTATCGAAATACTAGTACAAAAGTATTTAATTTATTCTTTGCACAATATTGTAGTTAAAGATGTTTGTGTTATCTTGGGCTTTTAATGCTTTGAACTGAGAATTTTTCTTTGCCATTATATTTGACAAGTTAATTATGATTCCAAAGTTCAGTAAAAATCACAATTAGACATAGCCCATTGGATTTTGAGAGCCCAAATGGGACAACAGGCTGGCACGGAGCTCCCAGACACATACAAATCGTATCACAAACCAAAACATCTGGGATCCATGAAAACAGATTATAGGGGCCATGACAGGGAGTAATATTAGTTCTATCACATTTGTTTTTTTTTTTGCCACACACATTTGTTAAACTATGTTAAATAGTTATTATTATAATTAAATAAGTTTTAATTTTAGAGATTTTTTATAAAGATAATATTTAAAATGGGGACTAAAAATAAACGGTTTAGATTACAATATTACATCGTGTAGTTGACCCAAAATGATGATTAACTTCATATTAACAAGTTAATTTTAGAGCATTTCCATAGTACACATATGATATAAAAAAATGTTTGGGAAGCTAAACTAATTGCCAAGATTTTATGTTTGGGAATATATTTGGTGAAATATATGTTTGACAAAATTCCAAACTACTCTTAACTGAAAACTACATATTTTTTGCTTATTAACAATATAAAGCAAATTATAGCAATAATCCATTTTTAAACTATTACTTTAATCCATGAATTTCATTTTGGTATCTTAAAGTTCATGAATTATTTAAAAATGATACTCTTGCAATAGTTTATGGATTTCAAGATTTCCAAAATAAAATTCATGAATTATTGCTATAATTAACTTAAATATTATATGGCCACGACTATGGCCCTAACATGTATGTACGAGGGAAATAAATAATAAGTCTCTAAAATGACTCACTCACTTATATCTTAATCGTTCGTATCTAAAATAATGACTTAGAAACAAATCTAAAACGTCAATTAGTTTAGATAATATGACCTCATAACATCGGCAATCTATTCTGGAAAATAAAAAAATTGACAATTATTTTACATTATTAAGTTTGAAAAAAAAAACAATGACAAGAGTTGAACTTTTATCACAGACATCATCATTTGAGGGTAAATTGGTCTTTCACATAGCCATAACTCCGGAAATCATCAGCAATCTTTTGAAGTCAATGTAAAATAATGCCAGCATGCAATTTATTAACAAATACAGCTCCATCAATGTCATTAATACGTCAATTTCTTAAAAATTGATTAGTTGTCTAGATCCATGATCATTGATCATTGAAAATTAAAATATCAATCTCCTATTTGGAATTCGATAATCTCTCTTATATCTGTGTCAAAAACATTGAACTCCTTTCGTTATTTGATCGTATAGCATCAGCATGCCCATAATCAATTAAAAACGAGTTTTTATGATTGAGTTAAAGTCATCAAAATCGAAGATAAATTAAGATGCAATGCACCACAAATCATGGCCTCTGATCCGTGAAAGCAGTATATATATATATACACCAAACACACGAATCTCGTTTTTGTTTGGGTGTTTTTGGAGTGTTTGTCTCGTCACTACAAAATCTTTAATCTTATTGCATTAAATTAATATTATTATTTCGTTAATAATCTCATTGGTGATCTGGTTACGCAAGAGAGAGACTGAAGCAACCAATAAAAAAATGACACCAGGTGCCAGTGAGTTTTTGTTTCCCTAAGCTTTTTGAAAATTTTTTTATGCATAATCAATATACCATTAAGACTTTGATTGTTTAGCCGTAATCGTGATCTGTAATGGTAATCTGTTGAATGATATGTTTATATTTATAGAATATAATATTAATAATTTACCTATATTATATACATATATTAATTACACATGACAATATATCAGTTATATTTAAAGTCTCACAAAGCTTTATAAATGCTATATAAACTAAACAATAATAATTAATTGAGAAATGAGTCAAATAGCATTTCCCTAAAATAAAAGTCACAACAATGATATTTGGTACTAAAAGTACAAACTATCAGCGGCCAAAAAAAAAGGGGTACAAACTATTATTACAATTTGTTTTTGTTATATACGAAGAAAACGAACTCTCAACAAATGAAATATTATCACATTAGTTGGGATAAAATTTATAAAACATAATTAAATTAATAATAATTGGTGTATTTAGAATTATATATTTAAATTGGTGGATCCCAACTGTTATTTTGAATGCATGTGTAGAAAAGTGATTAGGTGTTAGGGGGCCCCATGCCCACCAATACATGCCTAAGATTAAGAAGGGTTTGCAGACTTTTGGAGAAGATGAGTAACCTTAACTTCATGTATGCTCTTGATTTTGATATATATCCAACAACAATGAATAATTGAAATTGGAAAGTACATGCATGCACTTGCAGATACACAATTAAGGGGGGAGCTTATTTTAATCTATTAGCTATAAGATAATAAGAACAAGAAATTACGTACGAATTGGTGACTTGTGATAAATGCATGTCACAATCTTAATTATTGTACATGCCAGATGATGATCTTAGTCATCAAATGTGTCTTCATCATCAGAAATATGTTATGCATGGTGGACAAAGATATGGTCATGGTACACCATCATTTTGAGCATAGATATGTCTTAGGTGGCTCTGTGGATAATCATTTGGAGTTAAAAACGGTAATCTAATATTGGTGATAAAAATCAGGAAATTACTCAGGAACGTAGCCGTATATATAGGACAGCAAAACAAGACCATTAAACCTAGTATCGCCATGTGTTATTGTGCTGTCATCCTATGCTGACTTGGCTTTTGCGATTTGACCTCTTTATAATGGCAAATGCAAAGCTGGCTCTAAACCTGAGCTGTTAAGAGTTTTTTTAGCTGCTTCCAATCTTCTCAATTATGATACTTTATACTTACCCAAATGGTGGTTTTGGATACTTCTGGAAGCAGCCAATTTCTAATGCAAATGGCCATTTAGAACCCCAAACAAAGTGATGAGGACTAACAAGTAAATCCCAAAAAAAAGCTAGGTCATATTTGTAATTGAAGTGATTCAATTATTTGCCCCCATTAATCACTAGTATTAAAACCCCTCATCAGCTCTACCAACCAAATCTAAATTAGAAGATCTCCAAGTCCAAGCCCCACAAAGCCTCTTCAGTTGTACCTCCTCTCTTCCATTCCATGATTAACATGCCCGAGCCACCACAAAATCTAGTGCAAGATTCAATGAAATCTCACAAATATTCCAAAGAATATCCTCAAAAAGCCAAAGGGATGTCCTTGTATGCCTTCCTCTTCTCTATATTTATTTACATTTCCATCTTCTATATCTTCAACCTCTCTCCTTCCACCCTCTTCAACAACACCAAGTTTTGGTTTGTCATATCCAACACTCTCATCCTCATCATTGCAGCTGACTATGGCGCTTACTCTTCCTCCAAAGACAACACCCAAGACCTTTATTACCAACACTACATGATGCATAGCCAAGCTACTCCAACTACTCCCTCACTCGTTTCGCAATACCATGAAACCGTAAAGAAAAGTAGTGCCAAGCAACCAAAGATTAGAGAAGAAGAAGAAGAAGAAGAAGTAGCTGAATCTGATCACCAAAATAGAGAAAACCCAGAAAACAAATTGCAAATGGTCCATAAAACTGCGCAGGACAAGCCTGGTGGTCATGAAAATGTCCAAGAAAAGAGGGTGGTCCACGTGGCGAAAGGTGGTAATTACAAAGAAAATAGTAAAGCAAAAACTTATGTGAGAAGTAAGTCTGAGAAAATGAAAAGAGAGGTGATGGAGGAGAGCAAGAACATTCATTTAATGCTAAGGAGTAGTGATGATCAGAAGAAGCACGAAGCATTAAGCCGTGGATCAGAAGATAGTGATGAATTTTCGGGTATGTCAGATGAAGAACTGAACAACAGAGTTGAAGAGTTTATTCAGAGGTTTAATAGACAAATTAGGCTTCAATCATCAACCATATCAAGGCCCACAACCTCCGACCAAGTCTAAATTTTGCGACAGATATTTAAGTAGATTATATATAGCTAGCTTCCAAAAATTTTGCTGTCCATCTTCTTCCTTCAAGTACTTTTTTGTTTTGTTTCTGTTTTATTTCACCTCTCAATAATGGTAACTTAGTGCATGTAAATGCTTTGGACTTTTGTTTAATTAAGTATGAATCTATCTATCTATATATATATATCATCTGAAAATTTTCCTTTTTCTTCTTAAATTGTCCCACAAATATATGTATGTACTCATTTTAATATTTCCTATTTCTTCAAATATATAAGAATCAAAAGGAATATATATATGCTGCACTGATTAAGGACTGAATTAACTTGAAAAGTTATATATGCATTCAAGGATACAGTATTCATTATAATAAATTATTAAGTTCAACAAAGTGTCAACTCTAACTTATAAATACATAGCCCTTCTTCGTGACTATATTGCAATTGTGTAATACTTTAATTTAAGAAAAAATTTAATCATAGTCTTTCACACAATTGAGTTTATAACTTTTGCATGTTAGTGTGTATATTTCGCATCTGTAAAAAATAAAAGTGCAGATCATCATTTCTAAAAAATTTCTAATATCTTGATGCAAACTGTCGCAGTATAAATTTTGTATTTTTTTAATCCGTAACGATATATTTTACATCTAAAGTAAATATATATATGTACTCAACTTGATCAATTAACCACCGACAGATCTGTAAAATTTCACAACTTAATTCAGAAAGTCTGAGTGGGAGGTCGGAATTGCATTTAATAGTATTTGTAAACAAACAAACAAATGGATTTTAAGCTAATGTTTACATATGTAATTTTAAATACTTGTGTGAATGGTGGAACTACTTCAATTAGTTTTGGCGATGCCTGTAGAAAAATAGTCCTACATATTCTATAATATACCTGCTAGCTCAGCTTGTAGCTAGGTGCATGCAGTGCATGCAAATTACATGATTTTTAATTAAAATTCAACCATATATATGTACACACTAGTTTTCTTGGGCAAGGGCAAAGAAGGAATATAAAAAGTAAAAAGCTTATACTTACCGTCATAAATTTAAAGTCTGAAATATATATAAATACTGTTGTAACTTGTATTATAAAATTATTTTTAAGAGATTTTTTCAAAAATACTTGACATGTGCTTTTATTAATAAATACTTTAAACGTTTTTACTTGAATTATTAAAATTTTTATAAAAATTTATATGTATTTATTTACAGAGTCACTTTTAATACAAACATTTAAAAAATAATGCCAAACAAATACTTAGGAAGGTGTACTCAATTGAGATTCTAATGGATTTTAAAAGAATTTAAAAATCCATAGAAATTTAAGTGTATTTAATTTAGAATTTTAAAGATTCCATAGAAATCTATGTGTATTCAATTCAGTATTTTAAGAATTCCATTAAAATCTAAGTGTATTCAATTTCTCATGAATTTTAAAATATTTCAATTAAGTAGTAGATTTTGATAGATTTTAAACATAAAACAAAGGCAAAAAAAATTTCAACCTATTCCCCTTAAATTTTGATGAATTTCATAGAATTCTATAAAACTCTATAGAATTTATAAAATTTACAAAAATTTATAATTCATTTGAAATTTACCAAAATCTATTAAAATCTAAATTGACTGCACCCTTTAATTTGAGTTGATTGACATGATCATTAAATAACGACACCGATCTGGTCGGTTATAAACTTTTTCAATATTTGTCTTAAAAATGTAATCCATGTTTCTTATGAATGACATATATAATTAATTATTTAAAACATATTATTACCAGCAGAAAAGCAAATAATTTGGAGTCTGGATTGGCTCGATCTCAGCGGAACTTCATGAGTTTGTCTGCTTCCATTAATTTTCTTTCCGACCAACAAAAAGAAGAAGAAAAGACAAAATGACTTTTCCATTTAGTGCACAATTTTGCCCCCAACACAATTTCATCCACACAAAATGACTGAAATGACTGATGTGATCTTTTTTTGGGACAGGATGTGATTTAATTTTTTTGTGTTTTTTTCATAATTTAACACGTAACAATTAGCAAACAAGCCAAACAGATAATTCAAATACCTCGTAAAACATTTTTAATGTTCAATTTTGTAGAAGGTACCGAACACATTCCTAAACTAACTTGGATATAATTTAGGCAGATGAAGTTTGGGGATGAAACAATCAAGTATAAGGGTTGGTAGCCACGTTACCTTCTGTAAGTTTCAAGTAATGATTTTTGGACCATATATCGAACGGTACAGAAATAACCACAAATCAAATGTGGTTTATAGGATATTGTCTTTTATGTGGTTCACCAGAGTTATATAACGGACACGTACTACCCAATCTGCTCGACTTCTCAATAATTTATACTCTTTTAATGTTCAGTTCATCTGTGAAAGATATGTTTTGGGAGAAAACCGACAAGTACCATCTCAAATTAAAAGCAATATATATACATCTCACCGCTCACCTTCTTCATCCAATGGGTCCGTATTAAATTTGTTTATGATTGCAGCATCATAATAGGGACACCGATATTTAAATTAATAAAAAAATTTTTTTTTTTCAATCGCACAATCTGAATTATTTTATTTGTCATTAGATTATTAATCAAACTACATATAGTGACATTAATCTATTAATACTAATTCTCTATGATATTTTTTTTATAAACGTCACGCGTCAAGTGTTTGGCAATACATTTTTTTTTTCTTCATGCGATCGATATTATTTTATCGACTTTATGTTAGGTTTTAATTCTAAAATGGTCAAACATGCAACTTTTACAAATTTCATTAGACTCTAAAAGGATATGAGGTGATCTCATACACTGTATCCTAAAAAACAAGATAGAAGAAACAGGGCCAAGCTTTTATTGCAGTGCTCAGCTATCATAAAAAAATTTTCCCATACCGAATGCTCGGTGATAAATATTTGTAAAAAAAAATACAGATGCATCCGTCAAAGAAAAAAATTTAATCTATTAAATTTTAAGGCTCTGTTTGAGATTGTACTGGGAGACCCAAAAACTGTTGTGAGTGACAATTTTAGGTCACTCACAACAGTTTTGGTGTTTGGTAAAAATTCAAAAACTGTAGTGAGTGACTATTTGAAGTCACTCATTACAGATATTCACTACAGTTTGAAACCTGCTTTTCAAAATTGTAGTGAGTGACAATTGTGGCCAAATTTATTTTTGCCCAATCTATCCTCACTTCTTTAATAACATGACAACCATTATCTTCTTTTTTTACTATGATATATGTGATGATGGATATACTTTTAATATGGCTATTTTATATTAATATTACTAATTATAATATTTTATTTGTACCATTAAAATTAAAATATTCTTGCAAAAGTAATATGCATACTTATTTAATAATTTTGT
>QANT01001802.1:0-10116 GCA_003254885.1 Purshia tridentata | reverse complement strand
AATTTTCACTATAAATGGAAACAAATCTTCTCAAATCATTTTCCAAACGTGAAAATAAACTTCTTTATATATATACAGGTCTCTTCAAAAGTGGGATCTCACATTTAACCTTATTTGCGGGATAGGGCGTATGGGCCCACTCTATATAATTTTTCAACAATTCAAATAGTCTATTTTTTAGACGTCTATTCATAGATCATTCTTTTCAAAAGTTATCCAAATCGGAAACCATTTGCCTATATATATATATATTTATCTAACTTTGATCAAACAAATAGATAGTTTTATAAAAATATTTAGTTTGTCTATTTATTTGATCAAAGTTAGACATACAAATAATTTCGGTTTCACTAATTTGTTACAAAGATTATCTTTGAATAAAAACTTCAAGAATTGACGGTTCAATTGTTGAAATACTATATATATGGAATGGGTCCTATGGTGATTCTACAATTAAAATTATTTTTGAGGTGTACATTAGAAGGGGCCTATATATATACACACACACTACAAGAAAAAAGAGTTTGGGCGACGTAGCGATGAACACAATTGCGTCGCCCCAGATATCTTTGGGCACAAATGTGTCCTTTCGTCTCCCTAGATGCAAAGGTTTTGGGCGACGAACAATTTCGTCGCTTAAACGCATATTCGGTGACGGAAGTAAGTAATCGTCTCCTTAGATGATTTTGGGCTACGAACTTTTTTCGTCGCCTAAATGTAAAGCGAGAATGGAATTTTGGGCGATGTCAATATATATTCGTTGCCCAAACTTCTTAGGGTGACGAAAAATTTCGGGCAACAACAAGTATTTCGTTGCCCCAGATACCTTTGGGAGATGACATCACATCATTCGTCGCCCAAAATTTGTGACAAACTACCACGTTTGCGATGGATATAGGCGACGGTCTAAAGACTTGGGCGACGAAATAAACAGTTTCGTCGCCATAAGTCTATTTTGAGCTATGAATATTATAATTGCATCGCCTAAAGCTTATATTAGGGAGACGACATGCTCATATTTGTCGCCCTAACTCATCCGTGTCCAAATTTTTTGTTCTAAACAAACGGTCCGATCAAATCCGATCGTCATGGTAATTTGCAAGAATGAAATTTAAGTATAATCATAAAAAATGAATGGTTCCGATCGTTAAAGTGCCATTGTCATATTCACGTTTATTGAAATGTATAGCAATTACATAAAAGGTTAATATACTTATACCCTTCAAGTGTATTTTTATATAGAACCTCACAATTCCATCGTGCATCCAACAATCCGAACCGTTCATTTTGTTTTACCCCAGTTAAAGATCGTTAATGCAAAAAAATAGCTTAATCAGAGTTGTACAAGTTAGGCATCGACCATCGAATGCACGAACGATTCGGGTTGTCATAAGGATAATCAAATGAACCATTCAAATTTGACTGATTTAAACCGTTCATCTCTTGGATCCCCAATCAAAGATCTTGCTAACAAAAAATTACTATGATTGGAGTTGGAAAAGTTAGGTATCGGAGGTGCAAACATTTGAATGATCGTGCTTGTAATTAGGATAAATAAATAAATTTAAAAACTTTTGGGCGACGAAATACACATATTCGTCGCCCAAAATTTCAAGGGAAAATGAAAAAATTGGGGGGCAAAAAACGCGCGTAATTTTTAAAGTTTGGGCGACGAACACTTGTCGTCGCCTAAACACCTTAAAGCGACGGAATTGATATTTTTGGCGAAGACAAGTATTCGTCGCCCAAATTTTAGAAAAATTTAAAACTTGCGCCAAAAAAAATTTTGCCTAACTTTTTTAAATTTTGGGTGACAACACAAAATTTTCGTCACCCAAAGTTTTCGTGTTTATAATCCTCAGCCTGCATTTCTGCATCTTGTTTTACCACTCTCCATCTCTCTCTCTTTGTCTTTCTCCCTCCACCACGCTGATTCTCTCTTTTTTCCCCCTCCTCCATCTCCTTCCTCCCCCCATTGCCGAAAATCAGCCTCCCTCCTCTCCCTCCACACCTCAACCTCCCTCCCCCAGCCTCTTCCTTCTCCCTCTCCCTCCCCTGATTTCCCTCCTTCTCCCTCCTCCCTCCCTCCTCCACCCNCCCTCCTCCCTCCCTCCTCCACCCATAGCCACCCACACCCACACCACCTATGCCCACACCCAAACCCACTGCCACACCTATACTGCCACCCACTTCCATGGGTTTTTTTTTTCTTAATAATTTGTTTGTATTTTAGTTTTTATGGGTTTTTGTCGATTATTTGGTTTTCTTTTTGGTTTTGATTTCAGTTTTTTATTTGTTACTTATTGTTGATTATTTTGGTATTTTCTAATTTTTTTTGCAAGATTATGGTTGAATTTGAGCTAAGTTACAATAAAGTTGGATTATGGTTTTATTTTTTAGTTTTGGGTGTATTAATTAGTTTTGTTAATTTGTGGTTTTTGTATTAAGTTGGATTTGTGGATTAAAATTTGTTTCTAACTTTGTCTATGTTGTGGATTTGCAGGATATACATTTGAATTTATTTGATTTATGATTTGCTTTCAAGGTAAATTATTTACCATGTTACAATTTCAAAGTGTTATTTAAAATTAACTTTGTAAGTAAATTGCAAATTTGATATTAATTAAAACATTTTGCTAGATTTTCTTATTAGTTAGTTTAATTTATTTATTAAATTTAATTTTTATGTTAGTACTTAATCATTTTGGTTCTACACAATTATGTTAGTTTAATTTATTTATTAAATTTAATTTTTATATTAGTACTTAATCATTTTGGTTCTACACAATTATCCTTATAATTTTGTCACTTTATATTTAATATGAAGAAAGAAGAGGAAGGCTTGATATCATTTAAAAAGCGTACTATATATAAGATCTCGACTTTCTCCTTGGTGCAGGTTTTGTATAAACGCATTTCGTTGCACATCGGTTTTCGTTTTCATACTACATTTGTATTAGTGCAAATTAACATTATGGTTGCGTCACTCAAAAGGAAGCTCAGGCGGCGAATATGTTCGTCACCCAATGAAAATTGGGAGACGATATTTTAGTTCCGTCGCCCAAAGTTGACTTCGGGAGACGAATTCTTTCGTCACCCTAAGTTGTTTCAGCGACGGATAGTTAGCTTCGTCGCTCAAGGTCCTTTAGGCGACGAAATGGTCTATCAGTGAAAGTCAAACAATTCGTCGTTGTGGAAGGTTTGGGCGACGAATTTAATGTTTCGTCGCCAAAAACCTTGGGCGGCTGATCTACGGCGACAAATTTGGCGACGAACTTTTTTTGTTGCCCTAAATATGGGGAGACGAAAGTATGCTTCGGGCGACAAACTAGGTTTGTTACCCAAACTGTTTCTCGTTGTAGTGCCAGTTGGCAAGAAAGATATGGGAAAACACTTTCTCAAGCTTGGATTATCATTTTTGAAATTAAAAATGATAGATTTTTATAATTAGCTAGGGTTGAGAATGGGTCAGCTTTGGGATTAATTAGCTAAAGTTATTCCCCACGCCCTGCTTGGGTGAGCAGTGCTTAGGTGGATTCCACAATGGACCTTGGGCCTTTGTAATTTAGATTATTTTCGTGTGGGCTTACCTGTTCGCATTTTTGGCCCAAATCATTATTGTTTAGGTGGTTTGTTTTGGTCCCACAATGCATGTATAATGATTCTTGATTTATACATAATATTGCATCATGCATAATGGTTGTAGGCTAGGTAGGCCGACAATAATTTCTCCAATAACAGGTTAATGGTCGGTCTCAAACTCTCAATTGGGATATCCTGACCAAATCAGTTCTTACGCGGCTTTCTATTAGTATGATACTTTTTTCTTTCTTTTTTTGGCTAGGAAACTACATACTTAGCATTTAGCATTGGTCATGATGAGTATGACATGCACATATATTGAGCATGATGAGTAAGGTATACGCGGGTTACTTTTTTTGCTAAAAATCTACATAAATATATATCATTCACATGAATCAAGCATATACAGACTTACAAGGAATCAAGAATACTGTTAATGATGGTGTGAATTATAAATAACATTTTAGTTTGCATTGATCATGATGAGTATGACAGACACCCACGAAGCTAGAATCTTAGACTTAGGAAGACTACAATGGCACACTTGAACTTAATAGAGAAACGAGTTGAGTTTCTACACCATTGAACCTCCGGATTTCATCGTATTTTGCACTACAAACGTCTTAGCAAAATTAAAAGGATTTTGGACAACGAAATGACTTTAAATTTTGTAATGTTTTACACGTCCCAAAATGAAAATGTGCTTCACAGCTCCCAAGATTTTCATTTTACCTGAAGAAATTAATATTCCAAATTTTTTCGTAAACGGATTATTATAATTATGAAAGGACCCCTGCTACCATTGCAATTCCTATGCAAACTAAATTGATTTTGTCTGTGCACTAATAAAAATTTGAGGTTGGGATAACATCATTACTCACGAAACTACAAATACAATTAAAATTAGAAAGTCCATATACGCGGGTTTGTATATTAGTCTTAGTCTTATATATATATAACTTGATGAGTACGTAAAATCAATGAGGATTGAGCAAATTAGTTCATACGCGGATTTCTGTTTTTGCTAGGAATATACATAAACATAAATATCATTGACACAATCATACCAGTTTAAGTAAATTAATTAATTAAAATTGGTGATGATGAGTATGAAATGCACCCACGTACTTAATTAGCTTAGAGTCTTAGACTTAGGAAGCTGGAAAACGTGTGTATTGTGAATGGACGTTGGCACACGTACGTGCTTGTACTATATATATATATATGTGGAATACTAAGCATAACCAGCACGTACTGAAACTCCACAATTACACATGCACTTGAAGTACTAGTGTAACCCTCCCCTTTCCTTTACTAATTGATCTTAATATATAATGTCCATCATCAGCATTATAATTCCTCTGATACTTACCTTTGGGTTTGTGAAAGCTGACCTTCAGGTTGGCTTTTACAATGCCACATGTCCAGAAGCCGAACCCACCGTTCGTTCCATGATTTCTGATGCAGTGGCGAAAAACTCCCGCAATGCTCCCATCCTGTTGAGGCTGCATTTTCACGATTGCTTTGTGGAGGTAATTAATGGTTAATTAATATATATTGGAAAGATGGAATTGTACATGATATCATTGATATGTTATACGTACTAATTACAGGGCTGCGATGGCTCGATTCTGGAGGAAAATGGTGAAAACTCTGAGAGCAATGCATTCGGCCACTCGGGGTGGAAGGGTTTGAGGTGATTGAGAGTGTCAAGTCGAAGCTGGAAAGTGTCTGCCAGGGGGTGGTGTCCTGCGCAGACATTGTGGCGCTGGCTGCAAGAGATGTCATAGCTTTGGTAGTTAATAGTTATTGATTAAAGTAGTAATTAATTAATTAATTAATTAGATCATATTAATTTTTAATTGTGATGTGTGCACATCCATGCAGAGTAACGGGCCTGCGTATGAAGTTCCGACTGGCCGGCGGGATGGTCGGCTGTCCAACATTGAGCGTGCAGCCAACATGCCTGATGTGGAGGATCCGATCAACGTTCTCAAGTCCAAGTTTGCCGACAAGGGGCTGTCCGACCAAGATCTCGTCCTTCTCACTGCCGGTATATATATATATTCATTCTCATATATTTATATATAATGTTAATACATATGAATTAATTATATGCAGGTGCCCACACAATGGGAACCACTGCGTGCTTTTTCATGCAGAACCGTCTCTACAATTTTAGTCAAAGCTCCCCTTCCGATCCAGCAATCAACCCCGAGTTTCTCGTTACACTGAAATCACAGTGCCCATTTGGAGGTGATGCCGGCTTTCGGATCCCACTGGATCCGATTACCAACAACACCTTCGACAACCAGTGCTTCTCCAACCTCCGAGACGGGTTCTCGGTGCTCAACTCGGACGCCCGGCTGATGGACGACCCGGCAACGAAGAGGGTCATTGAGGGCTACCTGAATGCGGGTCGAGAAGAGTCCTTTGAGCAGGACTTTGTGAAGGCCATTGTCAAAATGGGCCAAGTTGGGGTCAAGACAGGTGCGGATGGGGAGATCAGGAGGCTCTGTAGCTCAGTCAATTGATGGGTCAATGCTGTTTCGGTGTTGAACCTATCACTATTCTCCCTATACCCAATGCTTTCTACTCTCACGTACCCTTAACTTCCTGTATGTTTGCACACACACATTATCTACAACCCTCTTTAATTTTTATGCTGAAACTATGATTTACTTTGACATTACAAAAATATGAAGGACATCAGGTTGTAACTATGGTTTAATTATATAAAGGTTCATGTCTGGCTTTATTTTCAGTTTTTCCTTACATCATGATGTAACTGAATGATTAAAGTTTAATGCATAGTTTTGTCGGTGTGGCTTTCAGAAAATAAATAAATAAAGCTAGCTAGATAGCGTACGTGTTCTGTACGTTTATAATCTTATTACCTACATATACATAATTTGGTCTAAAAGTTTGTTTTTTTTCTTGTAAAAGAAGGAATCCTATGTTGATCGAAAAAGAACAAAATTGGCAAATATTGTCACATTCATAAGATCAAATTTTAATCATTTTCTTTCTGGGGTTGAACCAATTAATTAATAGTCTCGATCGATCAATCCTCAAATTCTAGTCCATTACAAATTAGCCATAATTTAGGTTACATATATACACATATAAAGGATAAGTCTTCTTATCAATTCCAATACCCAAAACAAGGGTTTAATTGTATTATTTTTCTTGAGGGGAAAAAAAGAAAATGTAAATCCAAAAGAATTAAAGTAATTCCTTTTTTTTTGGTAGATGCATGTAGGTCTGGGTTTTTTTACCATCTTTCTGAAAAATATCGATCAGCTTCGTACCATTGTGATTTTGATTTCTTGGAATCGGCATAGAAACTGCACCGCACCTCCCATAATGGTGTCAGACACAGTATTGGATACCCCTAAGTCGTTGGAATACCGATACCGAAACAGCTCTGATCTTCGTCTCTCTCACTCACTCACTTTAAGTTTCACCCACTCATCTGTGGACTGAAAAGATTTGAAATATGCACACCAGTTTATACAACATCTTGTTTCATAATGAGATATTTCTCAATCGAATTCACACTTGTGAGCAAAAATTCCAATCGGTAGTCTCTCAAAATGCAGTTCTGTCAATTATTGCTTTGAATTGATTAACAACAATTGATTCACAATTGATTCATGCTTATCTGTGGACTAAGCATTAACCAATTGCCTTTAATCAAGACTTGACAACTTTATAGGTCATTCTTTACTGTGGAATATAGTCATTCTTGTACAGGGAAGAAGCACACATATATAAACAAACAGATAGCTTTCACTTTCACTAATCAACTTGTAATTAAGTAAATAATCATATTGTGTATATATATTTATATTGCTAGCTTTTTATTTAACATCAATATATAAGATATCGAATCACATGTTAAACAGATTACATGTGAAACATATTAGCATATATGCATACATGTTTTCGTAGTCATAATAATCAAACTTGCAGCCAGATTACTTTATCATAGTAAAATAAAACTATAAAATTCTCTTGCATGCTGACTTCACTAAATAGACCTATAGATGCATAGAACCTACTCTCTGATACCACATGTTGTGTTTTCCAGATATGCATATAAGAAGGCACTCACCATTCCTCTATGGGGTAGGATATATGCTTGTATGTAGTACACGAGAGAAGAGACTCTAGTTGTATATTTATAGGTGCAAACCTCAGGTTCCTTGCCCATAATTAAAGGATTTCCAAAGGTTTATCCATACCACCGGCCTCTTGATTTTGTGGCCTAAAGTGATAGGTATTACTCTGTCAATATAATTCCTACTTCACTTGTGGAATCCGGATGTTCCAATTTGATTCCCTCTTTAATTCTTACTCTAGTTAGATGTTCTAATAGATGGTGAACTCAATAGAGTCCTTACACAATCTACTCTTACAACGACATAGCCAATGTTCAAATTGGATCACCTTTTTGGCTTTCCTTGTAATAAAAAACAAAAAAATATTGTAGTCATATTTCATCTTGAAAAAAGAACATTAGCTTCAAATTACAGCACAAACCTTATCTGCTTAATTAGAACTCACAGTTTGCATAGAACGTTTTCTCTAATAACATCACATGCATCAAAGAATATCGAATTAAGAAAGATGGAGAAAAATGAAATTGAAGAATATCAAAGAGGAATTTTCAGCAAGAACAATAAATTACTCTTATCACTCAACAGACTTGAAAGCTTAGGCTGCATGTTTAGCAACGCAGGTACCCAAAAGTTCCCCAAAAAAAGCCAAGAGACAAAATATTTCAATGACAACTCAACCAACAGGCCTAAATTAACTAATCTTACTAATTACTAAAATGCCAAAATTGCTTTTGATCAAACCATACACATGCTTATCGCCATCACGTACAACCGTCACAACCACCTTGCCATAGCGAACAAAAGATTTAATGACAACACCAACCACAAAGCCTGGCTTGACCAATATCATGTTGATTAAGCAAAGCAAGTCCAGCAACTTTTCTACTAGACAACAAAGCTCGCTCAATTTTCCACTCTTAACAAACACCACGCACTTGTTCTTCATCTTCTTTCCAAATTCTCTCATTGAAGCAAGAAAGTTCTTCATCTTATCACCAACAAAGCTCAGAATCTGCTTCAGCTTCAGCATTTTCGAAGCTACGTAATTCTTCAACTTGCAAACAGTACTGTCAGTCGCCTTCTTCGCTATTTTATCGTTGGCAGAGTGCTTGCATTTCCCAACCGCTTGTTTCCATTCCTCAGGGAATCCAAAAAAATGTTTTGCATTGTCGACCAATACAGTTGTCTTGTTTGACAAATAATTCAGACAACCTTGAATCATCGATTTGATCCATAGAAAAGCTTTACCAATTTTCTCCAACACTACACCAACTATGGTGTTGTGTTTTAAAAAACTCGCCTGAGGCGACACTTGAGGTGCACTAGTTACGGTGTGAGGCGGCGACCAAAAGCGCACGGTGGCACAGTCATCTCACTTTTGCCATGGGTAAGGCGTACGCTTCTTGTCGAAGCGCAGAGAAGGCGTAAGCCTCGTACGCATATTCAGCCAGATCTGGTTGAGCTGGGCTTCTCGGGTTGGGGTTTTCTTGGGTTTTGTGTGTGACCCGTGGACTGGGGACGATGAAGCAGAAGAAAGAGAGCTGATTGGTTGTGGTTTCACCAACTGACTCGCCGGGAAAAACTACCCAGTCACCGGAGAAGTTGACCGGCGTTGGGAGAGAAAAACAGAGAGCACTGAGAGTGAGTGAGAGAGGGAGAGAGACATCGGCATGGAGAGGGACAAAAGGGTAGGATTTTTTATTTTTTTACTTTTAATATAAACTCGTTGCCACGTTACTGTAATTCCCACATGCAACTTCAAAACCAGGTGTAAAATGAAGTTACAAACTTATAAAGGAAAAGAATTAAAATATAATTTTTTTGAAGTGATTATATTGTCCCTAACTTCTGTTAACAATTTTAACATACATTCACTTGGATTTTTGTGAATGATCTTGTTAGATCAATATGCTTGTTTGAATTTCTATTTAATTTGGACATTCTTGTTGAATTTGATATGTTATATGAATAATTTTAATATATGAATGACGATAAATTAATGATATTGTCTAGTTATATAACTTTTTTATTATTATATTTTGATGCCTGAAAGGCTTATGCCTTGTTTTATGAGACTGAAAATGCCTCGTGTTACGCTTTTAACATTTGAATCGAAGTATATATCAATGATTCAATGAAGTATTGAGAAGAAATGCAATCGTTTGTACCTATATATATGGGTTAGTATGTATAGCCAGGGGTGGGTTTGGTACGGTAATCGTACCGAAAAGCCAATACCGTGTACTGACTATTAAGAGTCGGAATCTTTGTTTTTGGCTCCGATACCATTCCGCTGGTAGTCGGTAACTGCATTTTTTGGTATTGGTCGAAGAGGAGTGATATCGGAGCAGTATTGGCTTGCCGACAAAAAAAGATAAGACAGAGAGAAAGGAGAAGACAGAGAGAGGGA
>QANT01001801.1:0-12386 GCA_003254885.1 Purshia tridentata | reverse complement strand
ATTTAAGCTAGTCCATTTTAATAAGCCACGTGCTCGGTATTCAAAAATTAGACATAATATTAATTTTAAACTTAATTGTAAGATTCAAAACGAAATTACATAGACTTGATTGAAAAAAAATAGTGAAACAAGTTAAACAACTCATTTGGACAAGAATAATAAAGCAGATAAATAGTTTGGGCCCTTTCGGTTTGGGCTTTGCATGGCTCGTGACGGGTATGTGGGTGAGTCTGGTGATGTAGGAAATAATTATTTTTCAATAACATTTGGTTTCTGCTAAGTTTGGGGACACCAGTGGGCAGTGCGTTTGGGAGTTGGGACTGCGGATTTCATCTCAACCCCTCACTCGCTAAAATCAGAGGCTTGAGGTTTCTGAAGAAAAATAATCTGAGCTTTCTTCCCAGATTTCTCTGACCGAGATGCTGAAGACGACGGTGTGGAGAAGTGCTTCTTCTTATTGCAACAGACACAGAGGTATTCCTTTGCTTTGCCTTCACAACTCTTCTCTTGTTTTCTTCAACAATTACTTTGCCTTGTTTCATTATCGATCTTCAAACCCAGCAAAATCATCAAACCCCCAGCTACGGCAGCTTCTGAGAGACCCACAACCCAAAGTTACTGATCTTGAGGATGCTTTGAATTTTTTCAATGCCATGCTTCAAATGCGTCCTCTGCCTTCGGTTGTCCGTTTCACTCAAATCTTGGGTCAAGTTGCCAAATTGAAACATTATTCAGTAGTCATCTCTTTGTCTAACCAAATGGCCTTGCTGGGAATTGCACCAAAGATTTTTACCCTAAACATTATCATTAATTGTTTTTGTCGTTTGAACCAAATGGGTTGTAGTTTATCTGTCTTGGGAAAATTCTTCAAATTTGGTATTGAACCAAATGTCACAACGTTCACCACTCTAATCAAGGGCTTTCTTCTTGAGGATAGAGCTGCTGAGGCAGCAGGACTGTACAGAAAAATGGTGGAGGGAGGTTGTAAGCCCGATGTGGTTACATTTGGTACGTTAATAAGTGCCTTTTGTAAAATGGGAAACAATGGTGCGGCTATTCAATTGCTTAGGAAGATGGAAGAAGAAGGCTGTAAGCCTAACTTAGTTGTCTATAGCACGATCATTGACAGTCTTTGTAAAGACACGCTGGTTGCTGATGCATTGAACCTTTTCTCAGAAATGATTAGTACGGGTATTGTGCCTGATGTTGTTACATACACCTCTTTGATTGATGGAGTTTGCAAATTAGGAAAGTGGGAAGAAGGTACCCGATTGTTGAAGGAAATGGTGAGTAAAAATATCTTTCCTGATGTACAAACCTTCAATGTCTTAGTAGATGCACTTTGTAAGGAGGGGAAAGCTGTGGAAGCAAAAAGTGTGGTTGAAATGATGATTCAAATGAATATTCAACCTGATATGATTATTTACCGTTCGCTTTTGGATGGTTACTGCTTGCGAGGAGAATTGAAGGAAGCAAAAAGAGTTTTTGATGTAATTCTTTGCAAGGGTGACATTGTTAATGCTCGTACTTACAACATACTTATAAATGGATATTGCAAGCATAAAAACATGGAAGAGGCGTTGATGCTTTTCGAAGAAATGTCTCGCAAGGGAGTGTTTCCAGATACCATTACTTATAACACTCTTATAGATGGTTTTTGCAAAGTGGGGAGACTACAAGATGCTCAAAACTTGCTCTCTAAGATGCAAGCTTGTGGCCAACATCCAAATCTTCGAACTTATGGTATTTTACTGGATGGCCTTTGTAAAAACCAACAACTTGAAATGGCAATAGAATTATTTAGAGAGATGGAATGCAAGAAGTTGGATCTTGATATTGTGAAATACAGTATTCTTATTGAAGGTTTGTGCATAGCTGGGAGAATTGAATCTGCATGGGATCTGTTTTGTGGTTTATCATCAAAGGGACTTCAACCTAATATCAGGACATATACTATAATGATCAATGGACTTTGTAGCAGAGGCTCAATAAATGAAGCAGAAAAGATGCTTAGAGGAATGGAAGAGAAAGGCTGGTCTCCAAATGATTGTACCTATAACACAATTATCCGAGGTTTTTTCCATAATAATGAGACATTAAGGGCAGTGGGACTTATTCATGAAATGGTGGAGAGGGGTTTCTCTGCAGATGCATCAACGGCGGAATTGATAGTTGATCTATTGTCGAAGGATAAAGTAGATCCTGCTCTGTTGCCACTGATAAAATAATCAGTATGAGTTTAGTATGCATTTTCATAAATAGAAAGTTGAAGCAAATGGTTCTCAATATCACACTGAACTTTGGAATTTCTGCACCCTTGACAACAATGGATGTATCTTACAATGTGAAAAAGCAATGTTAGTTTGTGGTTGGGCCCAATTTATTTGGTGAAAATTAAGGATAAAGTAGATCCTGCTCTGTTGCCATTGATAAAATAATCAGTATGACTTTAGTATGCATTTTCAGAAATAGAAAGTTGAAGCAAATGGTTCTCAATATCACATTGAAGCTAATTAATAATCCATCATGTGAAGGAGCAATGTCAGTTTGTGGTTGGGCCCAATTTATTTGGTGAAAAGTTCTTAAATGTTGAGACTTCTTCGGATGTTTTTGTTTGGCATGGAGGGAAGAGAATGTGAGTTGCTGAAGGTTCTTGTCTACTTCCATTGAATGCCTGTTTGTTTATTTAATCCATTTTTTTCGTGGATCAACATATGCATCAATTAAAATCGATGGCTCGCTTTTGTTTGCAGATCCTAGTTTGTTTACAGAGGAATTTCTTTACTGGGTTACAGTACATGTTGAACTTGTATAATAGTTACTCGATCTGAAGTTCTATGAGTAACATAGATAACTCTCATTTTTTTTGGTTTCTTATGGAGTTGTATACCATTTATTAGCAGAAAATTGAAGTACTTGATTGAATTCCAAGGGAAAGACAGAATCTTGGTTTTTCAGTTTCTCTTAAGGTAAATTTTCCCTTATTAGTCAAACGTTCTTGGTAATAATTGAACATGTAACTATGACCAACAAGAAGGAAAGATAAATGAAACAACATTGGGAAAAAGAAAAAAGATATGCAATCTATATCCTTTCCATGTCCATCACAACTTGAACTCATGACATAAATTTCTTATGAGTATTTCCAACAGACAAAAAAAACAAGAAAGAAGAAAAACTACTCCTACAACATAAAAACTCAAATATCTCTAATAAAAAATGCATTTATCTCTAATAAAAAAAACTCACATATATATATATATATATATATTACTTTCTATATTTAAATATAAACAACCATAATTCTAGTAATTTAATGATTCCATATGGTTTAAAAAAAATACATGTATCTCTAATAATAATATAAACTCACATATGTTGTCTAAAGATAACCTATAAAATAAACTCAATTGCGAATCATTATTTCGTTTAATGTTTATTCACCATAATATATCATTCTCTTTTCGTTTTTTTAGTCTAAACAATACTTCTAAGAACAAAACAACATGTGATAAAAATTTTAAGCCAGTTCATTTTAATAAGCCATGTAAGACACTCAGTAATAAAAAATTAGATATAATTTTAATTTTGAACTTAATTGTAACAAAAATAAATTACATAGACTTGATTGAAAATATTAAAATAGTAAAACAACTCATTTGCACTGCACAAGAATAATAAAGCAGATGAATAGTTTGGGCCCTTAGGGATTTGCTTGGCTTGTGACGGGTTTGTGGGTGAGACTCGTTAGGATTGGGTAACCAATCCAAGCCGAGCCACTCCGGTCACCCACCATGGCGACCGAGATCGAGACTGGAAGTCCTGTAAACCTGTATCCGGTCGTACTGAGAATATGGAATTCACCACTTTTGGAGCTTCCACTCTTCATCTATGGTGGTCCGATGAACAATCGGATCCCACAATCAAACTTAGAACCATGAAAGAAACAATCTTTGGGTGGAGAGAAGTTGAGAAGTTGCTGGGAACTGTGAGTCAACATCGGAGCTCACCGACGGTCCGAATTGGGATTCTGATTTCTGACTTTCTGGGTGAAACTGAGCATGGGGAATAGGGATAAGGGAGAGGTGGTGCAACTAGTGCTGCATAAACCCAACCCATCCCTGGCCGGACGCATGATCACAGGCCATCGCAGGGGTGGCTACTGTTGTGGTTGCATGAAGCATACCATTGGGTGAAATCATCGGCTTCGCAGACATTCAGAGAGAAAGACAGAGGGAGGGGCCAACCACCCATAGTTGCTGACTTTGAGAGCAAAGCCTCATTCTTGCGGCCGTTGAGAATAAATTACTAAAAGCAATTTAACCCTTTCTTTCTACGGATCTTGTTCTTGATGAACTTCAATGAAAAATTGCAAAGAAAGTAAATAGCAAATATAAAAGAAACAAGCACACCAAATCAACATGGTTCGGCAATTGCCTACGTCCACGGCGAGCACCCAATAGATTTCACTATACTTGAGAAGGAATTACAATGATCACTCGCCCTTTAGGTCATAATCTATCTCTCACACTTTGGCTAACTCTCTTGATATTAATTTTAGGGTTTTCTGAGTCTAAAGAACTTATTTATAGCTTTAGAATACACTTAGGGACAAACTAGGTACCATAAAACCTCCACAAATTAGGAGAAACTTGAAATATCCACGTGTAGGATCGGTCGTACAGCAAGAATGACATTCCCCTGGATGTGTAGGACAAGTCCTCCTAGGCATATGACCAGTCCTCTAGAAGCTCCGACACGAGAATAGCCAAGAGGACCAGTCCTCCAATGCATGAAATCGGTCCTCCACGGGCTTCGCCACGAGACATGCCCAAAACACCCGTGTAGGACCGGTCCTGTGGGACATCTTCATAGGTTCTCCTCCTTATTCAATGAAATATATGGTTCAATTGAAATAATTATGAAATATAATTTATTATCTAATATATATATATAGTTTAATTGATATATAAAATATATTTTATTATCTAAAATATAGCTATGTCAATATTAATTTTATTATCTAAAAAAGTAAATGTGTATAAATATATAAATATGACGATTAATTTTTATATGTTCGGTTCAGTAAATTAACAATTCTGGATTATAAAATCGAGATCATAATCGACATCCCTGGTTCGGTCTGGTTATCGTTGTCTCAGTGTTGGTTCTACTCGGTTACGGTTCCTTCGATATCGGTAGCATCGGTTTCGAAGCGGTTCCTAATTTTTTGGTCAAATCGACCTAGCCCTAAAACTAGTGATGAAGGAAGTAGTTATTTTTTAATGGCTTATTATTGACTTTTGCCTCCTGAGACATACTTTTTTTTCACTTGATCTCTTAAAAGTTAAATTCTCCTATTTTGCCTTCTCGAACTCAACTTCATCCATTTGTCCAGTTGTTATCTCAACTTTGGCCTAACTTTTGACTTATCAAACCTTTACCAAAATCAGCAATCTTATACTCATTTTGAAACTATAAATCTTCTCTTTACAACCATATAAAACTCACTCAAAACGGAGCTCTAGAACTCTAAATAATAAATGGAGTTGAGGGTGTAAATTAGATTATAAAATTTGGAAAGTAAAGTGGGTGGATTTAATTTTTAAGAGGCAAAATAAAATAAAAAAGTATGTTTTAAAGGACAAATTCAATAATAAGCATTTTTTAATTTAATATTAGTTTTTTAATAAAAATTAACAACGTTTGGCTTCTATTAAGTTTGTGGACACTGGGCTGAGCATTTGGGACAGCCGCTTTCATCTCACACAAAACCCTCGCTCGCTAAAATCGGACTTGAGCTTTCTGAAGAAAAAGCATTTGAGCTTTCTGAAGAAAAAGTATTTGGGCTCCGAGATGCTGAAGACGATGTGGAGAAGTGCTTTTTGTTATTGCAACAGACACAGAGGTATTCCTTTGCCTTGTCTTCACAACTCTTCTCTTGTTTTCTTCAACAATTACTTTGCCTTGTTTCATTCTCAATCCTCAAACCCAGCAAACCCAGCAAAATCAACAAAACCCCAGCTACGGCAGCTTCTGAGAGAGCCACAACCCAAAGTTACTAATCTTGAGGATGCTTTGAATTTGTTCAATACCATGCTTCAAATGCGTCCTCTGCCTTCGGTTGTCCGTTTCAATCAAATCTTGGGTCAAATTGCCAAATTGAAACATTATTCCACTGTCATCTCGTTGAATAACCAAATTTGTATGTTGGGAATTGCACCAAATGATTATACGCTAAACATTATCATTAATTGCTTTTGCCGTTTGAACCAAATGGGTTGTAGTTTATCTGTCTTGGGAAAATTCTTCAAATTTGGTATTGAACCAAATGTCACAACGTTCAGCACTCTAATCAAGGGCTTTCTTCTTGAGGATAGAGTTGCTGAGGCAGCAGGACTGTACAGAAAAATGGTGGGGGGAGGTTGTAAGCCCGATGTAGTTACATTTGGTACGTTAATAAGTGCCTTTTGTAAAATGGGAAACAATGGTGCGGCTATTCAATTGCTTAGGAAGATGGAAGAAGAAGGCTGTAAGCCTAACGTAGTTGTCTATAACACGATCATTGACAGTCTTTGTAAAGACACGCTGGTTGCTGATGCATTGAACCTCTTCTCAGAAATGATAAGTATGGGTATTGTGCCAAATGTTGTTACATACACCTCTTTGATTGATGGAGTTTGCAAGTTAGGAAAGTGGGAAGAAGGTACCAGATTGTTGAAGGAAATGGTGAGTAAAAATATCTTTCCTGATGTAAAAACCTTCAATGTCTTAGTAGATGCACTTTGTAAGGAGGGGAAAGCTGTGGAAGCAAAAAGTGTGGTTGAAATGATGATTCAAATGAATATTCAACCTGATATGATTATTTACTGTTCGCTTTTGGATGGTTACTGCTTGCGAGGAGAATTGAAGGAAGCAAAAAGAGTTTTTGATCTAATTCTTTGCAAGGGTGACATTGTTAGTGCTCGTGCTTACAACATACTTATAAATGGATATTGCAAGCATAAAAAAATCGAAGAGGCCTTGATGCTTTTTGAAGAAATGTCTCGCAAGGGAGTGTTTCCAGATACCATTACTTATAACATTCTTATAGATGGTTTTTGCAAAGTGGGGAGACTACAAGATGCTCAAAACTTGCTCTCTAAGATGCAAGCTTGTGGCCAACATCCAAATCTTCGAACTTATGGTATTTTACTGGATGGCTTTTGTAAAAACCAACAACTTGAAATGGCAATAGAATTATTTAGAGAGATGGAATGCAAGAAGTTGGATCTTGATATTGTGAAATACAGTATTCTTATTGAAGGTTTGTGCAGAGCTGGGAGAATTGAATCTGCATGGGATCTCTTTCGTGGTTTATCATCAAAGGGACTTCAACCTGATGCCCGGACATATACTATAATGATTAATGGACTTTGTACTGGAGGCTCAATAAATGAAGCAGAAAAGATGCTTAGAGGAATGGAAGAGAAAGGCTGTTCTCCAAATGATTGTACCTATAACACAATTATCCGAGGGTTTTTCCATAATAATGAGATATTAAGGGCAGTGGGACTTATTCATGAAATGGTGGAGCGGGGTTTCTGTGCAGATGCATCAACGGCAGAATTGATAGTTGATCTATTGTCGAAGGATAAAGTAGATCCTGGTCTGTTGCCATTGATGAAATAATCAGTGTGAGTTTAGTATGCATTTTCTGAAATAGAAAGTTGAAGCAAATGGTTCTCAATATCACATTGAAGCTAATTAATAATCCATCATGTGAAAAAGCAATGTCAGTTTGTGGTTGGGCCCAATTTATTTGGTGAAAATTTCTTCAGTGTTGAGGACTTCTTTGGATGTTTTTGTTTGGCATGGAGGGAAGAGAATGTGAAATTTCTTCAATGTTGATATACAGCCAGATATCAAAGTGAATGATGGGGTTAATTCGCAATGGCTAATGACCAAATATGTGTTAAAAGAAGTACACAAAAATCAGTAACTCTGAGTACTGTTATTTCTTTAAACCTCAGGTTAATTCATCTCTTAGTTTGCTCCTTGTATATCGGATCTTAAATACAAAATATGAATAACTATGACCAACAAGAAGGAAAGATAAATGAAACAACATTGGGAAAAAGAAAAAAGATATGCAATCTATATCGTTTCCATGTCCATCACAAGTGGAACTCATGGCATAAATTTCTTAAGAGTATTTCCCACAGACAAAAAAAAAAAAAGANTTCCCACAGAAAAAAAAAAAAAAAAAAGAAGAAGAAAAACTACTCCTACAGCGTAAAAACTCAAATATCTCTAATAAAAAATGCATGTATCCCTAATAAAAAAAAACTCACATATATATTACTTTCTATATTTAAATATGAACAACCATAATTCTAGTAATTTGATGATTCCATATAGTTTTAAAAAAAAATACATGTATCTCTAATAATAAAAAAAACTCACATATGTTGTCTAAAGATAACCTATAAAATAGACTTAATTGTGAATCACTATTTCTTTTAAATTCAGCATAATATATCATTCTCTTTTTGTTTTTTAAGTCTAAACAATGACTTCTAAGAACAAAACAACCAGTATTAAAAAATTAGATATAATTTTAATTTTGAACTTAATTGTAACAAAAATAAATTACATAGACTTGATTGAAAAAATTAAAATAGTAAAACAACTCATCTGCATTGCACAAGAATAATAAAGCAGATGAATAGTTTGGGCACTTTGGGATTTGCTTGGCTTGTGACGGGTTTGTGGGTGAGACAAGTTAGGGCTAGATAACCAATCCGAGCCGAGTCACTCTGGTCACCCACCTTGGCGACTGAGATCAAGACCTGAAGTCCGGTAAACCTGTATCCGGTCGTACCAAGAGTATGGAAGCTGCCACTTTTGGAGCTTCCATTCTTCGTCTATGGTGGTTCGATGAACAATCGGATCCCACAATCAAACTTAGAACCATGAAAGGAACAATCTCTTGACGGAAAGAAGTTGAGAAGCTGCCGGGAACTGCGAGTCAATGTCGATGCTCACCGACAGTCCAAATTGGGATTCTGATTTCTAACTTTCTGGGTGAAACTGAGCATGGGGAATAGACGAGGGAGAGATGGTGCAGCTAGTGCTGCAAAAACCCAAACCATCCCTGGCTGGACACATGATCACGGGCCATCGCAGGGGTGACTGCTGTTGTGGTTGCATAAAGCATACCATTGGGTGAAATCATCGGCTTCACAGACATTCAAAGAGAGAGAGACAGAGGGAGGGGCCAACCACCCATAGTTGCTGACTCTGAGAGCAAAGCCTCATTCTTGCGGTCGTTGAGAATAAATTACTATAAGCAATTTAACCCTTTCCTTTTACGGATTTTATTCTTGATGAATTTCAATGAAAAATTGCAAAGAAAATAAATAGCGAATATAAAAGAAACAAACACCAAATTAACGTGGTTCGACAATTGTCTACATCCACGGCGAGCACCCAATAGATTTCACTATACTTGAGAAGGAATTACAGTGATCACATTCTCTCTCTCTTTAGGTCTTAATCTATCTCTCACACTTTGGCTAACTCTCTTGATATTAATCTTAGGGTTTTCTGAGTCTAAAAAACCTATTTATACTCAGAGACTTTAGAATATACTTAGGGACAAACTAGGTACCATAAAACCTCCACAAACTAGGAGAAACTCGGAATATCCACGTGTAAGATTTGTCCTCTGGCCATGGAATCGGTCTTACAGCAAGAATGACATCCCTCAGGATGTGTAGGACAAGTCCTCCTAGGCATATGACCGGTCCTCCACGTGCAGAAGCTCTGACATGAGAATAGTCCAGAGGACCGGTCCGCCATTGCATGAGATTGGTTCTCCAGGGGCTTCGCCACGAGACACGCCCAAAACACCCTTGTAGGACCAGTCCTCTGCAATATCTTCATACGTTCTCCTCCTCATTCGACGCTCCACCTACCACGAACCTCTTCTAACTTTCCTAACATCATCCAAACGTCTAAGAACACTTTCAAGAACTCCCAACCCTTTTAAGCGAGCCAAAAACATAACAGCGGCTGCTGTTGAGTACTTGAGTGTAGAGAGAGACACAAGAGAGATATAGTTGGGGGAATAAGGAGATAGCAGAAATGGAAAAACTGAAATGAAAGGAAGAATATAAAGTAAAATAAAGGAAAAGAGGTGGAGGGATAAGAGTCAGACTGATGACTTGATGAGTATTGAGTAACGTGAGAAAGTGTACAGGGATAAGCAGGGATAAGTGAGTTAAAAAAAATAAAACAAACTTTGGGTTTGGAGTTTGAATTTTTGAGATTTGAAATTTGAAATTTGAGGGTTTGGAGTTTTTATTAGTAAATATTGCATATATTTTATTATTATAACATTTAAAACATATAATTTAACAAATATATGTTTTTTAATTTATATAATACATTTCTATATAAAAAAATTGATTAAAAACACCTTAAACCCTAATATATATATCCATTATCTCATACCTTAAACTAAACTCTAAACCTTATTGTGTGTTTTAACAAAAAAAATTATTAGCTTAAATTGAAATAAGGTATAAGAATTAAGAAACTATAAAATTATATCATTCAACTTTTGTATGTTTTCTATAAATTCTAAACCCTATAGCCTATATCCTATCCCCTAAATCTAAGCCCTATTGTGTGTTTTAACAAAAAAATTAGGCTTATTATAGAATTTGCCCCTTGTAACATACTATTTTTTTCACTTTGCCCCCCAAAAGTTAAATCCTCTCACTTTGCCTCTCGAATTTTACACTCTCATCTATACTCTCAACTCCCTCTATTATCTGGAGTTCTAAAACTCCGTTTTGACTGATTTTTATATGGTTTTTAAGAGGAGATTCATAACTTCAAAATGAGTATAAGATTGCTGAATTGGTGGAGGTTTGATAAGTTAAAAGTCAGGTCAAAGTTGAGATAAAAACTAGAAAAATGGATGAGTTGAGTTTTTTTTGGGGGGGGGGGGNGGGGGGGGGGATGCAAAGTGAAAACAAAATATTTTTCAATGACCAAATTCAATAATAAGCCAAAACATTATTAGCATCAATTGAAATGAGGATAAGAACCCATAAAAATATATCATTCAACTATTTTATATACTAAATATATGGTTCAATTGAAATAATTATGAAATATAATTTATTATCTAATATGTATATATAGTTTAATTGATATATACAATATATTTTATAATCTAAAATATAGCTATGTTAATATTAATTTTACTATCTAAAATAGTAAATGTGTATAAATATATAAATATGAAGATTAATTTTTATATATTTGGTTCGTTAAACTAATAGTTCTGGATTATGGAAACTGAGATCAGAACCGACATCCCTAGTTCGGTTCGGTTATCGTTCTCCCGATTTCGGTTCTATTGGATTACGATTCCTTCAATATCGGTAGCATCGGTTTCAGAGTGGTTCCCGATTTTTTTGTCAAATCGACCTAGTCTTAAGACTAGTGATGAAGGAAGTAGTTATGTTTTAATAGCTTATTATTGAATTTACACCTTGAAACATACTCTTTTTTTCACTTTGTCCTTTAAAAGTTAAATCCTCCCATTTTGCCTCCTCGAACTCAACTTCATCCATTTGTCTAATTGTTATCTCAACTTTGGCTTGACTTTTGACTTATCAAATCTTTACCAAAATCAACAATCTTATATTCATTTTGAAGCTATGAATCTTCTCTTTACAACTATATAAAACCCACTCAAAACAAAGTTCTCGAACTCTAGATAATAGATGGAGTTGAGGGTGTAGATGAAAGTGTAAAATTCAGGAGACAAAGTGAGTGAATTTAACTTTCAAGAGATAAAAAAAAAAAAAGATGTTTTAAAGAAAAAATTTAATAATAAGCATTTTTTAATTTAATATTAGTTTTTAATAAAAGCTAATATTAAATTAAAAAAGAGTATGTTCTCTAAAACATACTCTTTCAATAAAAAAGAGTATGTTTTAAAGGACAAATTTAATAATAAGTATTTTTTAATTTAATATTAGTTTTTTAATAAAAATTAACAACGTTTGGCTTCTATTAAGTTTGTGGACACCGTGCTGAGCATTTGGGACAGCCGATTTCATCTCACACAAAACCCTCTCTTGCTAAAATCAGACTTGAGCTTTCTGAAGAAAAAGCATTTGAGCTTTCTTCCCAGATTTCTGAAGAAAAAGCATTTGGGCTCCGAGATACTGAAGACTATGTGGAGAAGTGCTTCTTGTTATTGCAACAGACACAGAGGTATTCCTTTGCCTTGTTTTCACAACTCTTCTCTTGTTTTCTTCAACAATTACTTTGCCTTGTTTCATTCTAAATCCTCAAACCCAGCAAAATCAACAAACTCCCAG
>QANT01001797.1:0-14303 GCA_003254885.1 Purshia tridentata | reverse complement strand
TTTAAAATTTCCGTATTTTAATAGCAATTTCCGTCATTTCCATATAATTTCTGTCGAAATTTAAAATTTCCCGAAATTTCCATCGAAATTTCCATCGAAAATTTCCACAGAACCGAAATTTAACTCCTTGGTTAGCAGACACCCCTTTATTTCTCAACAACAATTAAGCTTTGTATTGTTTTGCCATCAGTGCTTGCAAAGGCAGTCCCTTCTTTTTTTTTCACTCGGACCTTGAAGCACAGAGCCTTGCTGCCAGAAAATCCCATTTATATTTTCTCTTGGCTTTCTGCCATTTTTTTTTTGTTGTTTTGATTGAAGCCCGATAACAACAACTTTGAATGGATTTATAATGAATCCAAATTGATGCCCGTAAGTATCAACTTGAGAGGATTCACATAAAAATTTTGAAATGTTGTTCTCGGACAACTGTTCCATGTTTCTGTGGATGATTTTGTGGTGTTCGCAAACACCGTCCATGTTTCCATGGATGATTTTGTGGTGCTCGCAAGCACCACTTTTTAAGAGAGGTTGGGACCGAACATTGGAGCCATGAAGGCAGCTATATACCTGCAATTTTTCTGACTTCTTTCTTGCAGCACTTCGGTGTTTATTTCCCCCTTTCCTTTCTGAACCTCTATTGCTTTATTTATAGAGATCACCAGAGGTCTAAGAAGATGAGGATGTGATCACCCAAAATTTAAATTTAAATGGTGATCACATTTAAAGATAAGATATTCTGATAAAATTTCTTCTATCTTTATCATTTATCTCATCCATTTAGGAGTTTAACTTCATTTGAACACTCCAATATGGGGCTGTCTTTATCTTCTTCTTTTTTTTGAATTTTTACAGTTCAACAAGAACCATAACAAATATATAGTTAGTGGTAAAAAAAACAAGAACCATAACAAATATGTAGCTGACGGTAATTATTTCTTTTATCAAGTATATTTTCGAACAAACAAAAGTAAACAAGAAGTCTATTTCTTCCACCAACTAAAACTGCACCATGTAAGTTCTTTTTTTCTCTCTCTCTACTATGAACATATGTATTAATGCAATACAAGTTACATCCTCCATCATTTCTCACGTTTTACATCTTTTGTTTTTGTTTTCTCCATTAACTCTTTTATAGAAAATTTCAAATAATCATCAAAATATATTATCATTACATAATAGTGAGTGCAGGTTTTTGTTTTTGTTTTTGTTTTTACACTAGAGAGGGAGCCCATGCAATGCTGCGATAATAAAAATTTATAAAATGTAAAGAATAATTATACATTTTGAATATAAGAGTTAATATAATTGAAATAAAGGAGTAGACTTTTGACGTGAAGAGTAAATATTTGGGAAAAGATTTTGGGCCTCAAATTTTGTGCCTTCAATGTGCCTCAATATAATGTGGCAAAATTAAATAGTCCACATCACTATTTAATTTTTTGATAATTATACTTATTACTATATCAAATTAAAATTATTTTTATTGAAAGACTATCTTATCCCTCCAAAATTCAATGACTCTAATTCATCTGGATCATGATTCTTTGCCTTTAGACAATTTGCTGTTCTTTTAAAAAATTTGAAGCATTCATTTAATCTAATGGTTTAGGACGGTCTAAATATTTTTGTTACATTGACATCAATGTTTGTTGTCAAGTTACAAATGTAAATTGATGGGAAATATTTTTTTACTGATTGGTAATTACATATCTACATAATTAAAAGATTGGCAGTATCCAACAGCTCATTGTTAAAAAATATAGGGACGGGTGTTTATAGTTGGGTTAGTGGAAGATGTCATCTTAGTTTTTAGCTAGTTCTGCATCCTTAGAAGGGGTAGTCTCTCCTCTTGATTCTATGAAGTAGTGGGCTCATCTTTCGATCTCTTTGGCATTTGTAGTAGTGTTGTGCTCTACTTGGCTGTAAATTTGGAAAGGCTGATTTGTTAGTGTAGATAAGTGCTTATATTTTTGGCCATGCAAAGGAAAAGCATGGATTAATTGCAATTGATAATATGGAAGAAATTGGCAGCACATAATTGATGAATGTAGTGAAGCAAAGTGTTAAAAAGAGTTTGATTGAGGTGTAGCAATTGATTGCATACAATGTGTTGCTAATACTATTGGCAATGATTTTTAAGTAAGTGTAATCAAATTTTTAAGATAGATATATTGGAAACATGGAAAGTTAAATCTGATATGGCAAAGGAGTAGGTAATGCTAAAGTAAAATATAAGTGAATGGAGAACAAGGTAAACAATTGGAGTTGTATTTTTTGCCTGTTTGTTTGTTTTATTGAAGTAGAAATATTTAGGTAGAGAGATTATGTAGTAAGTAGTTGAAATGACTTTACATAGGATAGGAATATGAATTTCGAAAATCTGTTAGTGACAATGAGTATAAAAATTCAAAACCATAAGGAGGGTTGTAATGTTTTAAACTCTAGGTGAAATGAATAAGAAGAAAAAAAAGTGATTAAACACAAATATAGTAATGTGAGTTCATATTGAAAACTTGATCTTGGCTTTTTTGGTGGTTGCTTTACTTTTTAATGCTCTGAGTGGAAAATCATCCAAATCTGATCCACCCTGTTCTCAGAGCATGAGTTGTGCCAGTTTCAACACTTAAAAATATGTAAAGTAGAGAAAAAAAAAAAAGGATTAGTAAATGTTAGAATTTTAATACAAATGAGACAAAAAGTGAAAAATAATAATACAAAGAGTAAGTTGCTGAAAGAATTTAACCTCTTGAATTATTTTTTTTTGGCTGCTTTAGAAAAATGTGATTGTTGATAGTTGTTTAACCAAGGAACTGGAGCTGAATCAATTGTACTGTGCTTTGGACATGTCAATTTGTCACTCTGTGGAACAGCTCTTAATTGCTTCTAGCAAAAAGGACATGCCTTGTACCACCATCCACCATGCATATCAAAAACGCGTAATGGTTGCTCTACACATGATATTTCTATCCTATAACATATTTAAGCAAATTGGTTAAGATGGAAAAAATGTGATATTTGGGGACAAAAAGAAATGAAAAAACAAAGAAAATAGAAACTCCTTTGTTAGAATTGGGATGAATCGACAGAATGTGCTAATATAAAAGAAATAAAATGGTGTTTATAAAGTTGAAATTCAATGTGGATGGATTATTGACCGTAAAAAATAATTCTTGGATTTGGTATGAGCTCATGTGTCATAGAGTTATTTTATTACTGAACTCCTTGTCTGGTATTTATGTATGTATTGCCTATATATCAAACATTGATCGAAAGAAATTGAATACGGCAGACAAAGGTGTTGTACAAATTTATTTAATTATTTACTAGCAAATGAAAGAGTCTATAGTATAGACGGCACTTAACGAGGTAGATCATCAAGGAATGTTATGTGGATTCACTAGTTTAAACCTTTAAATTAATTTAAAGCTAACCTAGCTTAGAAATATTGATTGGTTGATTTTTTTATATTTACTTGACTAAAAGAAAATAAACAAATTAAAACTAGAGGAATTTAGATGCAAGACTTAAAAATAAACAAAAGAGCAATAATTTAAAAGACTAGAAAGTAAGTGCAATAATTAAAAAGAAATAAAATAACAATAATTTAAAGACAAGCAAGTAAGTGCAATAATTAAAAAGAAATAAAATAGCAATAATTTAAAGACAAGAAAGTAAGTGCAATAATTAAAAAGAAATAAAATAACAATAATTTAAAGACTAGAACTTGAACAAGGGTATAAACACTAAGGTTAAGGTTTCACACCAACATAATTATTATTCTAGTAAATTTCTTAGCAATTTCCCACATAAGAGGGCACCTAAGAGTCAACTTGATGCCCTCACCCAATAATATTTGTATTTTAAGCTCTAAATTAAATAATTGTATGGTAGATATTATTCTTACTTAAAAACTATGAACTTTAAGCAACCCAAGTGAACCAAAACTAAGGAACAACTAGAGTTCAAAGAGTTTATATTAAAACAATTGATTACAAAGCAAAAATGTAGAAAGAATTTCTAACTACCCATGATAAATGATATCAAGGGTGAAAAATTGATTCTTTCTCATTTTATGAACAAAATCTAGAATTTGTAAGATCTAAATGGTGGGAAATCAAATAAAGAAAACTTTACTTGATAATTTTCTTGGTGGTGCTTCCCCCTCACCTTGGTGAGGGGGTTTAGTGACCATTCATGAGTATTAAACTAAAATGAAAGAAAGAAGAAGAAATAAATGACATTTAAACTAGACAAGAGTAAATAAAATAATAACTTAGAAGTAAATAAATAAATAAAAGAAGGAGAAGGAGAAGAGAGACATGGAAATTAAACTTTCATTGCAATAATTTAAAAGGTATGAACAAAGTATTAAAACTTCCTATTCTCTCTAACAAAATAGCCAAAGAGGGATTTGAGAGAAATCCTACGAGAATACTAAATGAGATAACAAAAATAAAAATAAGGTAAGGATCCTGAAATGTGAGCTAAAGGTTTCCTTAAATAGGCAAGTACTAGGGTTTGAGAGGAAGTTTCTAGGAAATTACATCATAGAATATCTAAGGCCAAAAGACATGTGTCAACAATTTATGGTGACACCATTTCCACAAGAGAAGGTGGATGACAACCATGAAAATGTTGTCATCATGCCATGTGTCACAATATGATTTACTGAGAGAAGAAATAGGCTTTGCATGTTTGGGTTTCTTCAATTTCATTTGGGCTCCTTCAATTTCCTTTGGGCTCCTTCAACTTCCTTTGTTTTTGGGCCTTTGAGTTTAAACACAAACCTTCAAAATAAAAAGAACTTATTTAAAACTCACACAATTAAAAAAAAAACTTAAATAAAAACCCAAAAAAATTAAATTACACTAATAAATAAAACGAATTAAAATTTAAAAAATAGGTAAAAACTACTAATACTTACTAATTAACTAAAATATTTAAAATAAGTATTAAAATACGAAGGAAGTTAAACCACAAGTACTAAAATACATGATTTGAAGGTTAAATAAATGCTATAAAATGATCTCAACAAATACCCCCAAACCTACATTTTGCTAGTCCTTGAGCAAAAACTAATTAAAAGTTACATGTCATCTATCCAAATATTCAAGCATGCCCTTAGAAAAATGAACAAGAGATCGAATATTATTTAAGTGATAAAATCATTATAAAGATTCTAAACTCAAATTTTTTGTGTGCAAAGCCAATCATAAGTACAAATTTTCATTTTCAAGTAAAATAGGGAATAAGCCACCATTGAAATTTTCGTTTTGACTTCAAATCTCACAAGGTAGACTACTCACAATTAAAACACACAGAGATAGGTTGACTATTTTCTCTCAAGCTATATGTGAATATGAGTAAGTGCAAACAAATGACTCACACATATATCATTAAGAACGGATATTATAGAGAAAAACAAGATCTCATGAAAGGAAATCAATTAAATGAAAATGTTTCAATCAAGCACTTTAGTTCCTATGAATTCTTTTTCCACATTTTAACCAAACTTTTCCCTAGATCAAATAGGACTTTTATTAGCTTGTAATGAAAGGCTAAAGTGGAGAAAGTGAGACTTTTCCAAGAAAGTTTATTTGTAAGTAAAATGAAACTAAGGCATTCTTTTTCTTGTTTCTTTTCTCTTCTTCTCTTCTTCTCTTCTCTTTTTTTTTTTTTTTTTAAAGAGATAAAATCATAAGAAAAGTATTTAATGCCCTAATGCTAATATATATACATTCTTAAACTTCTTGGAAAAAAGTGAATTTAAGTGAACAAAAGAAAAAAACCAAAATGAAGGCTCAAAAAGGATGAGTAAGTAAAAACAAATGACTCACACATATATCATGAAGAACGGATATTATAGAGAAAAACAAGATCTCATGAAAGGAAATCAATTAAATGAAAATGTTTGAATCAAGCACTTTAGTTCCTATGCATTCTTTTTCCACATTTTAACCAAACTTTTCCCTAGATCAAATAGGATTTTTATTAGCTTGTAATGAAAGGCTAAAGTGGAGAAAGTGAGACTTTTCCAAGAAAGTTTATTTGCAAATAAAATGAAACTAAGGCATTATTTTTCTTGTTTCTTTTCTCTTCTTCTCTTCTTCTATTCTCTTTTTTTTTTTTTAAAGAGATAAAATCATAAAAAAAGTATTTAATGCCCTAATGCTAATATATATACATTCTTAAACTTCTTGGAAAACAGTGAATTTAAGTGAACAAAATAAAGAAACCAAAATGAAGGCTCAAAAAGGGTACTAGTGAAAAAATTTTATTTAAAGAAAGGTGGATGTCTAGAAAGGCTCAAAGTTAAACAAAAATGGCCTAAAATCATTTCTTAGGTTGAGTTATAGCTACTATGCTTTAATTGAACTAAAGGAACTTCAAGTGCAATAATTCAAAATTTAATAACATTTTCAAGAATTTTGATCAAACAAGAAAGAATAATGAGATCATCAACGACATAATATGGGCCCAATAAAAGTTTAGAGATAAATGTATATCACTCACAAAAATAGTATTGCTCAAAACTCACTAGGGTCAAGTCTCCACTATTTTTCTTTAGGTTTTTCAATTCAAATTTCACTCATTAATTTCAAAATGCATTTATTGGCTCAAGTGAAAGTATTTTCTGAGTTTGAAATAAAGAATGATCCTAACATCTAAATAATATGAAATCTCAAAATAAATATTTCTTTTTGCATGCTAAAATGTTAAAGAAGACTCTCATGTAATTTCTAGATTTCAAACATTAAATATAAGAAAATTAATCTCATCATGGTGAAGCAATCAATACAAAAACAACACAAACAATTTTTTTTTTTTATACTTAAATTCTAAAACTCTACTCTCAAACCTAAATCAAACATTGTCCTCAATGTGTTAAAAGAAGGAACATGACAATGATAAGAATTAACATGGGAAAGAAGGATAGAAAAGATTACCTGAACAAAGACTCCTCCATAAATCAGAAATTATCACCAATGAAGCATATAAACAAATGATAGATAATTTCATATATAAATGAAGAAAGTTCACTACAAAAGAAAAATGACAAAAACACTAAAGTAAAAATCTACTAAAAAGGAGAAAAACATCAAACATGATAAACAGGGTCATAAAGCAAGACCTCCTCAACATCAGAAGTTGAGATTTCAAGAAATGGTTTTAGTCGTTGACCATTAACTTTAAAAACATCACCAGTTTTTGGATTCTCAATTTCAATTGCTCCATGGGAAAAAACAGTTCGAACAAGGAAGGGGCCCGTCCAACGAGACTTCAATTTTCCAGGAAAAAGATGCAAACGAGAATTATACAAAAGAACTTTTTGATTAGGCACAAAAGTTTTTCTCAAAATTTGTTTGTCATGGAATGCCTTCATACGGTCCTTGTAAGTTTTATCACAATCATAAGCATCTTTTCTAAGTTCTTCAAGCTCATTCAATTGAAGTTTCCTATGGGTACCTGTTTGATCTATACAAAAATTGAACTGTTTTATGGCCCAAAATGCTCTATGCTCTAGTTCCACAAGTAAATGACATGCTTTCCCAAAAATTAAACGGTAAGGAGACATTCCAATTGGGGTTTTAAAAGCAGTTCTATAGGCCCATAACGCGTCAACAAGCCGCAAAGACCAATCTTTACGGGAAGGGTTGACAGTTTTTTCTAAGACGTGCTTAATTTCCCTATTAGAAATCTGAACTTGACCACTTGTTTGGGGATGGTATGGGGTGGCAACTCGATGGGTGACGCCATAGTTTTTCATTAATTGCTCAAATGGCTTATTACAAAAATGTTTCCCACCATCACTAACAATAGTTGTGGGGTCCCAAAACGAGTGAAAATATGGTCTTTTAATAAACGAACCACTACCCTATGATCATTTGTTTTGCAAGCAATGGCCTCCACCCACTTGGAAATATAATCAACACCCACAGGGATATAAAAATTTCCAAAAGAATTAGAAAAAGGTCCCATAAAATCAATTCCCCAAACATCAAAAATCTCAACAACAAGAATTGGATTTAAAGGCATCATATTCCTCCTAGATAGACTCCCTAATCTTTGACATCTCTCACAAAATTTGCAATAAACATGGGAATCACGAAAAATGGAAGGCCAATAAAAACCACATTGAAGAATTTTAGCAGCAGTTTTCTTAGTACTAAAATGACCTCCACAAGCATGGTCATGACAAAAGGAAATGATGTTGATTTGCTCATGATTTGGAACACATTTCCTAATGATTTGATTAGGGCAATATTTAAACAAATAAGGATCATCCCAAAAATAAAGCTTGAATCTAGCAAGAAATTTAGATTTGTCTTGTTTAGTCCAATGGGAGGGCATTTAATTAGTAACCAAGAAATTCACAATGTCCGCATACCAAGGTACTTGAGAAATAAGCATAAGTTGCTAATCAGGAAATGTTTCAGTGATAGGAATAGACTTCTCACTTGACTCAACTATTAACCGTGAAAGGTGATCGGCTACCACATTTTCGGACCCTTTTTTGTCAAGAATTTCAATGTCAAATTCTTGAAGCAATAAGATCCATCGGATTAGGCGGGGTTTAGCATCTTTTTTAGACAAAAGGTATTTTAAGGCCGCGTGATCGGAGTAAGCAATGACTTTAGTGCCTAAAAGATAAGACCTAAACTTGTCTAAAGCAAAGACAACCGCCAAAAGTTTTTTTTCAGTGGTAGAATAGTTGAGTTGGGCATCAGTAAGAGTCTTGCTTGTATAGCAAATGACATGGGGCAATCTACCTACTCTTTGTCCCAAAACGGCTCCTATGGCATAATCAGATGCATCACACATTATTTCAAAGGGTTTACTCCATTCGGGAGGGCAAATGATGGGGGCGGACGTTAACAAAGACTTAAGTTTATCAAATGCATGAACACAATTATCATCAAAGACAAATGAAGACTGTTTGGCAAGTAAATGGCACAAAGGACGTGAAATTTTGCTAAAATCTTTGATGAATCTTCGATAAAAACCCGCATGTCCTAAGAATGATCTAATTTCTTTAACCGTTCGCAGAGGTGGAAGATTAGAAATCAAATCAACTTTAGCTTTGTCAACCTCTATCCCCTTTGAAGAAATGACATGTCCTAAGACAATACCCTTTTTGACCATGAAATGACATTTTTCCCAATTTAAAACAAGGTTTTTTTCTTTGCAACGGATTAAAACAAGGGAAAGGTGATGCAAACAATTATCAAAAGAGGATCCAAAAACAGAGAAGTCATCCATAAAAACCTCAAGGAAACGCTCTACCATGTCAGAAAAGATGGAAATCATACACCTTTGAAAAGTAGCGGGTGCATTGCACAACCCAAAAGGCATACGACGGTAAGTAAAGGTACCAAATGGACAAGTAAATGTGGTCTTCTCTTGACCCTCAGGCGCAATGAGAATTTGGTTATAACCGAAATAACCATCAAGAAAACAATAATAAGCATGACCGGCTAACCTCTCAAGCATTTGGTCAATGAAGGGAAGAGGAAAATGGTCTTTCCTTGTGATGGCATTCAATTTCCTATAGTCTATACACACACGCCAACCGGTTTGCACTCTTGTAGGAATTAATTCATTGTCCTCATTTTTTACACAGTGATGCCAGATTTCTTTGGGACAACTTGGACAGGACTCACCCAATGACTATCAGAAATAGGATAAATGGCACCTACATCTAACAATTTCAAAACCTCACTTCTCACTACTTCCTTCATGGCGGGATTCAAACGTCTTTGGGCCTCACGAGAAGTTTTAGAATTGTCTTCTAAGTGAATCCTATGCATGACAATGGATGGGGCAATGCCTTTGATGTCAGCGATGGACCAACCTATGGCTTCTCTATGCTCCTTAAGAACCGTTACAAGCTTGCCTTCTTGCTCATCATCTAAGTCGGAAGCTATGATTACAGGCAAGGTATTGGAAGACCCTAAAAACACATACTTGAGGTTGTCAGGTAATGGTTTAAGATCAAGCTTGGGTGGTTCAATGATGGAAGGAAGTGGAGAATTTGTGGAGAGAGGAAGAGGTTCCACTCTAGGTTTCCAAGTATTGATATTCATGATGGGTGTGGAATCCAAAAGGGTATTAACTTCATGTATGGCTTCATCAAGATCAAAATCACAACCAAAATGGGCTAAGCAAGCTTCAAGTGGATCCTTAACACTTTCCCCATGGAAAGAGTTTAACACTAGTTGTTCGATTAAATTAACCTCACAATTGCTATCCTCACTCTTTCGTGGTTGGTGACTTATATTAAAAATGTTAAGATCCATAGTTAAATTCCCAAATGACAAATTCATGATCCCATTTCAACAATTAATTTGAGCATTAGCAGTAGCAAGGAATGGACGTCCCAAAATTACCGAAATTTGATCACAAGCATTTACCACGGGTTAGGTATCAAGCACAATGAAATCCACAGGAAAATAAAATTCATTCACTTTGACCAAGACATCTTCAATCATCCCCCTTAGAATTTTGACCAACCTATCCGCTAAAGAAAGAGTTACCAATGTGGGTTTCATCTCTCCCAAGCCAAGTTGCACATAAACAGAGTATGGTAAAAGGTTCACGCTTGCTCCTAAGTCTAACAATGCTCTTCCTATTTGATGAGTTCCTATTGTGCATGCAATGGTAGGACAACCGGGGTCCTTGTATTTAACGGGAATTCGATGCTCAATAATGGAACTCACTTGTTCAGTGAGAAAGACTTGTTTAGGAACGTTGGTCCTCCTTTTTATGGTGCAAAGATCTTTCAAAAATTTGGCATAAGAAGGTACCTGTTGAATGGCATCTAAGAAGGGAATATTGATGTGAACTTGTTTAAACACTTCTAAGATTTCATTAAATTGAGCACCTTTCTTTGCCTTGACTAGTCTTTGAGGGAATGGGGCTTTGGGCACAAAAGACTTGTTAGACTCATCAATCAAAGATTCTTTTTCTTTGGATTTGACAATATGATCAACTTTAGCTCTAATCCAATTGTTTTATTTTTTTCATTTTCATCATTCTTATCTTCCAAGTTGGGCATTTGAACCTTGTTATCGATTTGCCTACCCGACCTAAGGGTGGTGATGGACTTGACATGTTCTTGAGAATTTGAGGGACTAGGTGCATCAACATGAAATTGACCCTTTGGATTAGGAATGGGTTGACTTGGGAATTTGCCCTTCTCTCTCTCACCCACAATAGTAGCCAATTGACCAATTTCATGTTCTAGCTTTGAAATTGCTTGGGTATTTTGTTGGGTGGAAGCTTTGACCTCTACAAAGGCTTGACCGGTTAATTGCATAAATTTTTGGAAAGTGTCTTCTAAAGATGATGGTGAAGCTTGTTGTGAGACAACATTTGCTGGAATGGGTGGTGGAGCTTGAGTAAATGATGGGTTAGGAGGACGGAATGAATTTTGTGGCATTTGGTTTCCTCCTAAATTCATTTGGGGTTGACCTTGTTTCCATGAAAAATTTGGGTGATTTATCCAATTGAGAGGGTAAGTCTCGGAAAAAGAATTTTGATTGACGAAAGGCCTCCTAAAATTGTTGAGAGCATTCGCATGCTCAACATTGTTCTCGGGGTAGTTATACAAATGAGAACAAGATTGAACACCATGCATTGGGTTAGAACAATGAGAACAAACTTCACTTTGGATTTGATTGACGGAATTCCTAGTTTGACTCAAAGCTAACGCTTCTACCTTTCGTGTTAAGCTCTCAATTTTAGACCCTAAGTCTATATCACCTCGAACTTCATACATCCCTCCACGCTTGGGTTCTTTCACTTGACGATCATGTGGATTGGAGAAATCCCATTGTTGAGAATTTTCAGACAATTGTTCAAGAAAAACATATGCTTGTTCTTCCCCAAAATTTAAAAACGCACCCCCATTCATTGATTCAACCATGTTTCAATTTATTTGAGTTAACCCATTATAAAAATATTGCACTAAATGCCAAATTTCAAAACCATGGTGGGGACACCTCAAAAGCAAATCTTTGAACCTCTCCCAACTCTCATAAAATTGCTCATCCTCTTTTTGTCGAAAATCTAAAATGTCTCTCCTAAGAGCATTAGTTCTAGACATTGGAAAAAATTTTGACAAAAACTTTTTTTGAAGTTTGTCCCAAGAAGTGATAGATCCAGGAGGTTGGGAATTCAACCACGCTTTCGCTTTGTCCTTGACCGAAAATGGGAATAAACGGAGACGCATGGATTCATCGGGACTAATAAGCCAATTTGTTTTTCTTTTCCAACTGGTTGAATTAGCTTGCAAGTGGCTACAGTGTATGTGTAGCTGTGAATTCTTGCTAGTGCATAAAGATATACAAAGGCTTAAAGGTAAGTCATGCAAAAATGAAATCTAGAAGAAAGAATTTGTTGGAGTATACTAAATAAAAAAATAGTACCTTTAACAAATCGTTGCTATACGAAGACATTAGGATTTGTAAGCTGAAATATTTTAGTTAAGCTGTTGATAAATTGGATGAGTGGCTGACATGTGATTTAAATTTGTCATATTCACCTACATGATTAGTATATATCTTACTACCTGATTATTATATATGATAGCATGGAAATTAGTATAACTTTATACCCCCTGGTGCAGAATCTTTATTCATAACATTGTTAATAATATTAGGGAAAATTTTCCATTTAGGACACATACTTTGGGGTGTATTGTAATTTTGGACAAATATTTTAAAATGTCTTAATGTAGGATATATACTTATACATTCGATTCCGTCAAGACAGACTTTAAAAAAGTCACGTGCTAGGCTCGTGACATTTTTTTAAGGATTAAAAATTCATTTTTTATTAAAAATTTAAATTTAAAACAAAACAAAATAAAATAAAAATAAAAACAAAAATGAAAAAAATAAAAGATAAAAAAAGAAAGAAGAAGAGGTGCATATCACACCTCCCCTAACCCCAGCTGCAACCCCAACCCAGAGTTCAACTCTTCCATAGCCCCATTCTTCAACAGGGTTGTCAGTGCCATTGCCATCTTAATAGCAGCTTCGTGCAATCGTGCCCAATTCGGACTGCCAAACCCTGTCACATACCCCTTCACATCAAATCTAAAATACCCACAAACTAAATCAGAATCAGCATACCTTTTTGAAACCAAAACCAGTTAACAAAAGGAGAGAGAGAGAGAGAGAGAGAGAGAGAGAGAGAATGACATGTTGTTGATGGCAAAGGTGAGGGAAGCGAGGGGTTGTTTGGCTACGGGCAGATGTGGGTTCTGCTTCGTCGTCTTCGTTAGGGGTGGGAATGTTTACCGAAAAACAGTAGGACCGAACCAAACCGCCCCTAAAAAAATCGTAAAAAACCCTGTTAATTTTTTTGGTCAAACACCGTTACAAGAACCGAACCAAACCAAACCGCCCCTAATAGGTGTAGGTGTCGGTTTTACACCTAATAAAATCAAGTTGAACCAAACCTCACCGTAAATATATATATAATTATAATTTTATAAATATATTTATGGTTGATACATGATTTTAAATTAAGAAGTGACCCAAAACATTATTTATGGTTTATTGTTTAATTTTGTTTTGGACTTTTGGTTGGATTGGAATTTGGAAAGTGAAAACTATCAATTATCAAACACTATTAAAACATATTTGGAATTTGGAATTTGGACTTTGTATTAGTGTATTACATGTACTTGTTACTTTGTTAGTTGTTAGTCTTTTTTAATTTGGGCAAAAAAAATGCTCAAAAATATATTTGGGCTAAAAAAATACTCAAAAAAGATATTGAATTCTATATAGGCTTAATTGTTTACCCGTAACACCGAACCAAACCGTAACCGTATAAGGTTTGGTTTGGTTTGGTTTGGTTTGGTTTTCCTCACCGTTTATATATTTATGGCGCTGTGCACGGTTTTGTACACACGGCACACCAAACCGCACCGTGCCCACCCCTAGTCTTCGCCTCTGAGTCTCGGCTAGGACAACGATCCCAGTGACGCTGAGACCGATGATGATCCAAGTCTTTGCGTTGGAGGAGAAATTGGCCTTCACCACCTGCACAACACCCATCACCATGATCGAAAAATCGAGGACATGAGTTTGGGGGGGCTTAGGGATTTGTTATTTTGTTGTTGGGTTTGATCTGGGAAATCAATGGAGGTGGGTTGGGTAGGATGGAGAGGCTGGTGCAACAGAGAGGGAGAAAGAGACAGAGACAAAGACAAAGAGGGGGAGAGAGAGCGAGAGCGAGAGAGATAGATGAGAGGAGGGGAGGGGAGGGGAAGGTGGGGCCACTGCTGGGGA
>QANT01001796.1:0-35593 GCA_003254885.1 Purshia tridentata | reverse complement strand
TGATAAAAAATTATTAATTTGAATTACTATATTATAGCTCATTATACTAAGCGAACTATCTAAGGAATTTCGTGGGACGGGTTTTAACGGAGATATGTATACTCATGACAAGATTACTATGACGAAAGTTGTGAAGCAAACATACATGTAAGTTAAGTTGGTTTATACTTAATGTGCAATGTGCAATTTTCAATTCATATTTCTAATTTGTTTGAGAAATTTGGCAGTTGGGATTGTGGCATAATGGTGATTCTTGGAGTTTTGGGATGGTAAAATGACATAGGAGATCAGAGTGGTAGCAAACATTTATATTAAATTACATTGTTGACATGCTAATATTGTAGTTCGTTTCTATGCAATACATAGTCGAACATTTTTTAAAAATTAAATTGTGCATACAAATTGCAAGACTTGACTGAAACATATTGACTTCAGATAACGGCATCGATGATATTAAGCCAATACAATGAAATCAAAGAAGAGATCATCAAAAAAGCAACACAAAGTATTTCAAAAGCATAAAAAGGAATTTGTGTCCTCAACTCAAATGGAAGCGTAACGAGGTTATGTAGGGGTAGTGAACTATGACTTGTTAATCACGCATGATAAAGATATATTTTTTTGAATTAGTTTGATGATTCTAATAGCAGTTTTGCTTAGTTTTTTAACTACTAGATATTGCCAAAATAAAACTCATGTTTTATTATTACTTTTTTAAAAGAGAGGTTATTATTATTAAGTAAAAAAAAAAAAAACTTAAAAGCGCATGTGAACCATGAGGATCGGTCACGTAGGCCAAATTGCAAATCAGAAAAAGATAATTTAATTGCCTTTGATACAATTACGACTTCACCTTATAGAACTTGTCTCTACTATTTACATTTGTAAATAACAAGGGAAGGAACTCAACATAAGGTGCCTAATAGATATGGAATACAGTATGAATAGCAAAGGTTTCATCTATAAACAGCTGATTGAGCACACCAAGAGCAAGAGCATGTCACGGTTTTCCCACTATTGGTTTTACTCTAGTTCGTCTTCTTGTTCTATTTATGTCCACTGTTTGTGCTCCTCTACTTTTTCATGAGAATTCAGCTTCTCAAACTCGATCAGTTTTATAATTACACCAATTTTCTTCATCACTTGCATAGATGGCATTAAAGGTGAGAAATGACAAACCCAATTCTAAGATCATGACCTCTAAGAAAGCATTAAAACAAATGTACCTGTAAAAAGCAAATGAGGCAAGAGAAACCAAATGCAATACTAAAGTCCATTAATCAAAAGCAACCTTAAATTGATTCCTTAAATTTGATTCCAAAAATCCATTAAGAGTGAACAAACTAATCCAATAAAAGTCAACAGCCTTTGAACAACAAAACACACAAAGAACTACAAAGAACACAAATATAGACCAAGTTAAAGAATAAAGTTCTCCCCTTTTTTGGCTAGGAAAGCCAAAGGGCACTAATCAGACACTAGATTAATAAAAACAAAATCAACAGTTAAACACTTGATCCTATGGAAACGACTTCCACAGCTGACGCTAAATGTCAGCAATCGCTTCTTGAAGCTCCTCGACCTTGTTGTTTAGGTCCTTGATGTCATCAAATCGATCATGAAGGCTAGAAAACTCCTGCTGTAAATATGTCATCAAAGAGGCAATATCAATGAATGTACTAGGATTAGGAGCGGAAAAAGAAGAAGGAGGTGCGAGATGGTCCTCCGGAACAACACTCGAAGCAAGAGCGTGAGAGAGAGGTTGCAGAGGCTTCGACAACGTAACACTCCGACGCACTATGTCAATGGTAACACGAGATTCCAGATCATGAAATACATCATTAGGAAATTCTTGAACTTTGTATTTAGACACAAGATGAGTGATAAAGCATGGAAAAGTGAGACTAGTGTTCATCTTATGAGCCGTTTCACTAGTGTCTACAATAGAACGAAAGATAATCTCAGGCAATGGAACATGAATATCAAGATTGGTCATGGCACAAAGTAGCCAACCAGCTTCATCCACAATACAAGACTTGTGAGAAGTAGGAAAGACATTGACACGAACAAACAGAAAGAGACGCTGATAGATCTTCTTATATTCCCCCTGAGTCAGACGCTCACTAGGAATCAAAATGTAGTTTGGATAATCGTAAAAAGCTCCAAATATCTCTTCCTTAGACAAAGCCTTAGTGAAATCAAAGTACTAGTTATAATCATCTTCATCATAGTCTGGAAGACTACAAAGTGATTTGATTTCAGAGACATTGAAAGGAACCACTTGACCATGAAGATAAACATGCCAGTCAACAAGGCTATGAAAGTAAAACTCTTGGACAATGGATTCATTATACCGAGGGAATTCTAATGCATAATCCAACCAACCCCTTGACCTAAGAATACTCACAAATTCTTCATCCATATCAGAAGTGAAAAACGCACACTCAAACATAATAGATTTTCCCTTAAAATATTGAGAATGAAAGTTCTCATTCTTTGAAGACAAAAAAAGTTTAAATCTAGAAGATGACTCCCTATGAGTTGAAGCATGAGGTGGTGCCTTAGAACCACTAACCCTAGTCTTTTGTTTTTTACGACTCATGTGATTCACTAGAAACCAATCAAATGACACCAAACAATGACCATCAACAACCAAACTAGTAAAATTCAACAAACCCAACAAGCACATTTAGGTAAAAATCACAAAAAACCAATCAATAATCATGACAAACCAACAAAAGACATGAAAAACATGCAATAGACATGAGAAAATAGCAAATTAATTTACAAAATCCCACAAATAAAATCGAAAAACCAAACATGCACAAAATGACACAATAAGCAAGCCAAAACAATAAGATTGAAATCCCAAATAGCATTCCCCATCAATAACAATTGAAAAACAAGAGAAGAACACATACCCAACTACATGAGGAGCCAACCAATCCAATAATCAAGCACCAAAATCAAAATTGATCAAGAAAAACACCAACAAAGAGAAACCCAAGTCAGAAATCAACAACAAAAAAGATAATTTTGGAGGAAATTGAAGAAAAATTCGAAAACCCCAAAATCATACCTTTGAGCCCTAAATTCCAAAAATCACAAATCACTACTCCAAAACTTCAAATTATTAGTGGGTAATCCCCTAGGGCTGCCGAAATTGACAAGAGAATGGAGGATTTCAGTGATATGGGTGAGAAAAATGGAGATCTGGGAGAGATAGGGCTAGAGTTTTTTGGAGAAGAAGGGAAAACCACGTTCAGTCCCAGCGCTAGGTTGTCTTAAATGTCTTTCATTGTCTTAAACTTAAAAAAGTTTTTATTTTATTTTTTTATGTTGTACCCGCGCAGTCAAGCAGAACCGCCAAATTCGCCCAGCATGTAATTGGGACCGGTCTTGTTTTGATAGGACCAGTCATAAAGCGTTCACATTTTGATCCTCAACATAGACAACTAGTCATCTGAAAAAAAAAAACATTTTAAAATCAGAATGGACACTTAATTGACTTGAAATTCTCCCTAAATACATGTTTAAAAAAAAAAAATTGATGATAGAAATATGCCAACATACAATTGAAAATATATGATTAAAGAAAATAACATGATTTGAGTAAAGAGATCAATTGAGCCTATGACAAGAAGTGAAAGATTGCAACAAGCTAGGAGATAAGAAAATTAATTACTCATGCTATTAATGTACCTTAATGAATAAGTTGAACAAAATTCTTCTAAATCACATATGAGATGAGAGATGGCGTAGTTGATTTTTGTCTAAGAAACACAAACACTCCTAGGGGGTGGAGTGTGACACTCTCTGACACTTGGACACTCGTGCGATACGTGTCTGACACACTTATAGACGTGTCCGTTGAATTTCACCCAAATTTGAGTTTCCAACAAGGTGAGGACACACCAGGACACAGGATGAGGACACTGCAGGGCTTATTTGCTATTTAAAAACATAGGGTCCTATCAAAATTTTAAAGTAATGTGCTATATAATATTTAAACCAACGTGTCGGAGCCGTGTTGGAACCATGTCGTGTCCTAGTCATTTTGAATGTTCATCGGCATATTGTATCAGGTCATGTCCCTGTATTTGTGTTGGTGTTCGTGCTTCCTAGAATTTTTAGCGTTTTAAAATTGGGGCTCGATCAATTTCATAACGAACCTACAGTGATGAATCATTAGAAGAATTTTGCAAAAAAATGAAGTGATATTCCAAGGACAAAAGGTTTAATTAATCTTGTACATAGTATGTAGAAGCTCTTGAATGAAAATTATCAACTTTGATCTTTAAGGCTTTGCCAAACATTAATTATACCTTTTATGAAGACATTTCAATCTTTTTGTATGGATTGAATTGATTGATGAAATTTTTGAAATGTCTCTTAATTTGTCGGTATGTTTTTAAATTTTTTCTATATACTTTTTATTTTTTTGTATGTTTTTAAATTTTCTGTATGCCTTTTTAATTTTTTTGTATGGTTTTTTAATTTTTCTATATTTTTTTATTTTTTTGTATGTTTTTCAAATTTTTATATGTTTTTTAATTAAAAGGGTAGTTGTGTCATTAAAAATACTGATGTGGTAATTAAAATATAAAGTGGATAATCACAATTATAAAATGGAAATCCCACCTCATTGAGGCAATTTTAAGGCACCTCATTTTGAGGCCCAAAATCATCTTTCATGTGAAATACTTGTTTGGATATAAAGAAAGCATGCAAGAAAATTTTATCATAAGGCACCATTTACCAGCTGCTATTGGCTGGCTTAGATCACTCTTACACTACATGGTTTAGAAAATGAATTCGTTCACACTTTGAGTACAATAAATGACAATATATATAGGTGCTACTATAGGAATAGAATGGTAATTTACCTAGGAGCTGAGCGAGAAATAACCAACCACACCAATACTGCTTAGTGAATTAATTCCTTACGTGCATGACCATGATTAGACTCTATGAACTGTCTATCAAAGTCTGTGCTTGAAAACTATCCAAATCTAGTTTTTCTTTGCTTAGGGTCAAGCTACGTACGTATGATCAATAAATTAATTTCATGTTTGTAATCCCTTAACTTTATGTGTATGTATATATATATATATATATATATGATGTTTGATCATGCCAAATATATGCATATGGAAGGAAGATATAAAATCATTAGATGATTTAAGAAAAAGAAAAAAAAATTGAGCAACATCATTGGGTATGGTTGTGTGAGCTAGATGACGTGTGGCCTATGTTAGTTTTAGCAAGGATGAGCCCTTAAGCTAGCATGCACTCTTGCAGCTGAGCTAGCTTGTGCCACTTTGCTTATACCACCTCTCAACTCACTCTGAAACACTAAATGAAAAAGGAATTTTCATCAATTCAATAGTCAACTAACATTTATTTTATCCAAATCAGTTGTGTGCAAAAACACCCTAAAACTATGTATTATACTTCTACAATTGACAAATAAACAAAATTTTATTTTTTGCTATACCAAGATACCATATTGTTTCCAACATAGAAGGCACCACCCGAAGTGCTCTTCAAGTTATCATTATACCCAACCCAATCTGAATCACTAAATTTAACCATCTTAGAATTGGTGTCAAAAGTATACCACAATCCATAGTCCAAAGTCCCACTAATGTGTTTGATGATTCTCGTAGTTCAAAAATAAATGGGAGTCTTTAGGATCACTTTGGAATATAGTACATACACCTATCGCAAAGGCAATATCCGGCCTATTAGCCGTTATATAGAGAAGACTACATATCATGCTCCAATACAAGGTTTGGTCCACTTCCTTACCACTTGGATTCCTATGAAGTTTAGAGCTTTTACTCATGGGAGTATTAGTTACTTTGGAAGACTCAAACCCAAATTTTTGACCAATTTCCTAATATATTATATTGTAAGATAAATATTTCATTATCTTCTTGCTTGACTTGTAAGCCCAAAAAGAAATTTATTTCACCAACTAAACTCATTTCAAATTCATTAAACATGACATCAATGAACTTCTTAACATGCAAATCATAAGTTGGCCTAAAGACAATATCGTCAACATACCCTTAAGAAATCAAGACATCATTTTATAACTTTTTCACAAATAGGGTCCTGTCAACCGACCCTCTATGATCGATTGGATAACAAATGATGAGATAGTCTCTCATACCAAGCTCGTGGAGATTGCTTCAGCCCATACAAGGCTTTCCTCAACTTATAAACACCATTGGGCATGTGAAGATCCTCAAATATTTGTGACCTATGTCCAAATCTGTGTAATTTTTTTTATAATAATATATATATATATATCTGCTTCACAGTAATAACATTGTTTGTATAGTGATATCTATGTTTATATATCTTTGAGCCTTATGTTTTTTAATTGTCTAGAGTTTGGATGTTTTAAATTTTGTATGATCTTTTTAAGTCTTTTAAGTCTTTTAAGTTTGAGTAAAATGAATTTGAATTTGGATGTTATTTGAAGTGTGTTTTAAATTATTCATATTATTATTCTCATATATTAATATATATTTTTAATTGTTGTATCCATGACTTATCGTATCTTAGTTTTTTTAAATTTGCTATATCGTTGTGTCGTATCGCTGTATCCGTATCTGTGAAATGCATCTTTGGATAAAATGACTTTATAGCTATTAGTAAAGTACATCTTAATTTGGATAAAATGACAAAATGAAATCAATGCACAATAATACTCAAAATAAATTAAATTTAGAAGGCTAAAACGTTGCACAAGTATGCAAGAAAATTTTAGCATAAGTATCAATTTACCATCTAATCCAAAATGAAAATGATTGATTTACTACAATACAGAGTAATAGTTTAGTAGAAGAAATTGAGGACTGTGAAATGCTTGTTTGGATAGAAAGAAAGCATGCAAGAAAATTTTATTATAAGAATCTATTTACCAGCTGCTGTTATTTGGCTTAGATCACTCTTACACTACACAGGTTAGAAAATGAATTCACTCACACTTGTAGCTTTGCTAAGAAGAAGAAGCCATTTCTAACATTGGTGGTGGATGTGCCATATTATAGGCTTAAACCTTGTTATTTAAAGGAAAATAAGAGCATGGTTTGCTCATTAGATTCCCTAATTCATCCTGGTGGTAAATTTCATCCATGTGAATTAACAGTTGCATGCATTAGTGAAAGTATGGAGTCAATGTATTGGAATTGGTCCAAGAATTGGACTGGTGGGTGGAAGTGACCCGCCACTGCTGGTTCAAATAAGACTTCGGATTGTTGGACAACTGTTGATTGTTGGATCAGACAACCATGGCTGCTGGTTCATCGTAGTGCATGGAGCCTAACTCCCTTTGTTTTTCTTCTTGCGATATCAACACATATGCTCTTCGAAGAGTCAACAAGGTGTTCATAAGCAAGACTTGTCCCTATATGGCACTGTAAGACTCATTCAAACCCACACTAATTGCATAAGTGCATTCCTTTCTTCTTGTTCCATATACTTCTTCATGGCTCCACAAGAGCAGTTTGGTAAATCATTATAAGAGGCTACCTCATCCCATATCATTTTCATTTTAGTAAAGTAATTAGCAATAGGCATTTGACCTTGATGAAGGGAGGCAATGTATCGCTGCAATTGGAAGATCCTTAGAGCATTACTAAGAAAATCGCTTTTTGAGATCTTCCTAAATTTCATGTGCCATTGTCAAATAGATGACACTAATGGCAATTTCTAGTTCAATTGAATTAAGGATCTAGGAAAGTACCATATCATTGCATCATTGCCAACGACCACAGTCTTTTGGATGGGTTTCTTCAGAGGGAACGGTCATGGTGCCTTCGATGAACTCGAGCTTATTCTTTGCATTCAATGATATACAAATAGAAGAGCACCAAATCACTTAATTATCTCCATTGAGAATCTTGGACACAATAACCAAACTAGGATAGTCACTATGATGGACGAACAAAGCACTGGTAGGATCATTGCTACTACCATCCTTGGATTTTTCTTTATTGGAAGACTCTTCCATTAAAAGCTGTAACAAAAAAAAAAAAAAAAGAACTTGCTATGAAGAGAAAGGATGATAGGGTTGGCAAAAAAAAAAAGGGGAGGCTAGGGTCTCTCCTGCTCTGATATCATGTGAAATCCGTATTGGAAAAATATATTAGTGTATTTCATTGAAAAAGAACTTACACTTTTAGACAAAGCTAACCTTGTAATCCAGTAAATGATCCTACATTCTAGGTGTACAACAAAGGTAAGAAATTATTGATAGATGGACGGTTACCATGTATACGGAGCATCAATTATCGCTTGTTTTATATGGTTGATTACTTAGATGCCGAGCACAATTTGTAGTATCATGACCAGCCACTTTGCTAATAAACATCATTCCATGGTTGGCAATTAACCCATTTGGCCACCGAGTGCATGTTTATACTAAAATGACCAAGCTTGGTGGAGAGACACTATAAAATCAAACTATCCCAAAAAATAAAAATAACTCGGAAAACCACACTCCATGACTCGATTATACACCACTTGTCAGCAGAAAGATGACCCACTTGTCCTATAAATAGTTCAGAAAATGACAATTAAAGGTACATATGATCCTTGGTACAATACACATTGAACTATGACATACAAATGACTAAATTGACCGTCGGAGATTCTTTGATCGATACCACACCGGTACTTAGGGAACTCATGGTTGATATTTTCTGTGTCTTGCAAGAAACTAATTGACCACTACTTGCTACCGAGGACTTCGAAAAGACTACAATTATCAGCAACAACAATTGGCACCGTCTATGGGAACCTATCGCCTCCAAGACCCAAAAAGAACCAGCCTCAGCCACACTTGGCATGCAAGCACCTCTGGCGATCCTTTCCATAAACTTGTGTTCTTTTTATTTCTTTTTGACCATTATGACCAACATTGGTCCCTTTTATTTTTTGTTTCGTTGTGTAAGAACTATGAATTTTTCTATGCACTACATTTTCCTTTCCCTCTCTTAAATCATCACATACACACACTACACATAATTTTTCTTGGCTTATTATTGAATTTGTCCCTTGAAACTTACTCTAATTTTCACTTTGCCCTCTGAAAGTTAAATCCTCCCACTTTGTCCTCCGAACTTTACACTTTCATCTACAGCCTTAACTACATTTATTATCTAGAGTTCTATAGCTCCGTTTTAGGTGATTTTTATATTGTTGTAAAGAGGAGGTTCATAGCTTTAAATGAATATAAAAATGTTGATTTTGCTGGAGATTCAATGAGTCAAAAGTAAGGCCAAAGTTGAGATAAAAACTAGACAAACGGATGAAGTTGAGTTCGGAGGGGCAAAGTGGGAGAATTTACCCTTGTGATCTAAAGTTGAGGGGGCAAAATAAGAGGATTTAAATTTTATGGGACAAAGTGAAAAAAGGAGTATGTTTTAGGGGTAAATTCAATAATAAGCCTTGTTTTTATTGTCCAAAATAAAAAATCCCACCACACAACACAAACCATGAAAAATGACTTACTAAACTCTATCGGTTCTAAACACTGAATAAAAAGTATATACATAGCCTCACTTTCCCCCTTCACCACCAACCATCCTCCTCCTCGATGGGGGTAGACCCTCACCACCTTCTATGACCTCGGTAAAAAAAATAAAATAAATAATTTATGTTCTTAGCAAACTAGCTACCGACCACCCTTATACCCTTTACATGTTAACTTTTCTATTAAACATAGCTTGCAAACATTCTTCATATACCAAAAAATAATAAAACCCGTAAAACTAACATATACATAACAAAACACACATTACCATTCTATAAAAGTTTAATAAACTCACTTACAACCAAATTCTCAGTTCTAGACACTGAACAAAAAGTATATACACAGCCTCACTTTCCTATTTCACCACCGTCCTCCTCCTCGGTGGGGGTGGACCCTCACCACCTTCTATAACCTAGGTAAAATAATAATAATAATGTTCTTGGCAAACCAGCTACCGACCACCCTTATACCGTTCACAAGTTAACTATTATATTAAACACAGCTTGCAAATATCCTTCATATACCAAAAAATAATAAAACCCACAAAACTAACATATACACAACAAAACACGCATTACCATTCCATAAAAGTTTAATAACCCCACTTACAACCAAATTCTCAATTCCAACCCCAAGCACAAACCAAAACAATATAAATACTTCATAAGTTCAAAATATAAAAGAAACACACAATACCACAAGCACAAGTCACTGCATTTGCAGATCCCTCGGCTCTCGCCAGAAGACCTTCCACCTTTTTCACCCTCTCCTCAGCTTACTGCAACATCTTTTCAACCTTTCTCTTTTCCACTTTCTCCCGTGTTAGTTGACCACAAGTATCTCCTTGATTCTTCAGCACACTTCTTAATTTTTTCTCTAGCTCCTCCTTTTCCGCTTTCAGCATTAGCACCTCCGAACTTGAACCTTTTGCCTCTTCCACCGCATGCCTTACCAACCATCGCACATCATGTACAAAATAATAATAAACAACATCCTCAAGAATTATTCTTCTACCGACCATTTCAAAACAAAAAAAATTCAATTAAGCACAACCAGTTATCCAACTTAAACGATCAAAAACATTTTTTAGGCGATCTGCAGCAAGCATGGTCGGACCTTGAGCATCCTAACCCCGTTCAACCGACAATGAATCCACCATGGCTGCCATAAGGTCACCATCGCTCAAAGGCTCGAGGATGTGTAATTTTGCCTTCTTCTTTGGGTCAGAAACATCCTCAGTCGACGGCTTGCACGGCATCGGCATTTCTTTCTCATCTGTCGCAAACTTCGACCCCTCCTTTTGTTGCTTCTTAGGGAAATTTGGCACCACTGAGCTACCACCGGCCTCAAACATGCTCAAAGCATTTGCATAGTTCACCAACTGCGATGATCCAATCTCGCTCGATGTTGATCTTGTCCTTGCCATCTCCTCTATAAATTACATCATACCAAATATCAATTCCAAGTTAAAATCCTCATAAATCAAACTTTTTTTTTCCTTTACTTTGTCATACTCATACCTATGAAATTGAAACGATGCTTCCTCAACTATTCAGAAGACAAGAAACAATTCATCAACTCTTCTCCAGTGGATTGACAACCACTGCTTCATTGCCACTTCTTGCTCAGGGGTATGATAAGGTAACCTTGGAAACTTATTTGCAAACAAAAAAGAAAAAAACAACTAAAAAAAAGAAGAGACCAAATTATTTTTCCACTCAGACATCCATTTTACTACTCATCACTCTTTAAAAATAGAAACAAATAAGACATTTCAAACCACCAAAATGTTGAAAGCTGGTCGGCACCCCATGTGAAAAAGTAGTGCTATTTCCACAATTTCTTTGAGGAAGGGTTACCGACTAGTACGGTACCTTGACTAGTAATTGATAGTGTGTACATCCACCTAAACCCTTGGTTTGGATGTAGACTTAGCCTATACATATTTGTAGATTGTTCTATGTCTAGCAGACCAAGGCCATTCTCTAAGAAACCCACAATCAGAGCAACCAAATTTCTCCACACATTAGGATTCAATTGGGCTGGCCCAATCCCTATTTTGCTAAGGATACCTTGCACAAGAAGGTGCAAAGGCAACCTAAAACCAAACTGAAAGAACATGGGGTGCACTAATATATTCCCAACAAGGGGATCACTTAGTTTCTGACCCGGGTTGGGCAATCTCATGCCTATATTTTCAGGTATGCTATATTCCATCCTCAGCCTCACTAAATCCACATCCCTTAGGCGGTTAAAACCTTGAAACCCATCTATGGTGAATGGTGGTCGTTGAGGCAGCTGAACAGCCACCGTTACTTTCCCTCCTCGCCATTGCTACTTTTTTCCTCGCCACCACCTCCAATTGACCTTTCCTCTTCCTCGCCCTCCTTCACCCTCGACACTACAGAGGAACCTTCCCCCCTTTCTAATGGCATCCGACCACCATTGGTGGGTCAATGCCTCACCTCCACCACTGAGGAACCCCCAAAATTGCACTCCAAGCCAAACGACGACCCTAACGCCGTCAACTAACTTGAGCTCTGGGTCGCCCCACCTACTGACCCACTGGACATCTCCAACTACCTAATGATCAAAACAAAATCACAAACAAATCAAAAGCAAACTTACACTAAGTCCAAGTATGGAATTCAATTGCACAGAAGCACTCGCCTCCCCTCTCTACCACTTACCACGACGAATACACACACACATACACAGCTACCCTTGCAAACAAACCTTCCTCTAAACTCAATAACTTTCTATTTATAAGCTTCGAGAACTAATAAACCCCAATCAAAATAAGTCTTTATAAAAACAATATTACATTCACATAATTTATGTAAAAAAAAAAAAAAGAGAGAGAGCAAAACAGGATCCCACTTTGCTTACCTGCCACGTGTCCCTTTTTTGTTTACTAGACTTCCTTTCTCTCCCTTCCCTTGCACTCCTCTTAATCATGGAGTTGTGGGGGCTGGACTTAACTAAGTCTCAGGACAAACGCCTAAATTGCTTGGTACCACCACTTGATAATAAGTCCCCGACCAAGGGTGAAGCTCATGCTCACGAACTTAGGGGACTTGTTGATAGATGGATGGTTACCATGTATATCGAGCATCAATTATCGCTTGTTTTATATAGTCGGTTACTTAGAAGCCGAGCACCACATTACAAGTCGAGCATTTTAGATGCCGAGAACAATTTGTAGTATCATGACCAGCCACTTTGCTAATAAACATCATCCCATAGTCGGCAACCCATTTGACCACCGAGCGCATGTTTATACTAAAATGACCAAACTTGGTGGAGAGACACTATAAAATCAAACTATCCCAACCAAATCGAAAAACCCAGAAATCCACACTCCATGACTCGATTATACACCACGTGTCAATAGAAGGATGACCCACATGTCCCATCACTTGTAATTGTCCTATAAATAGTTCACAAAAGGACAATTAAAAGTACGTACAATCCTTGATACAATACACATTGAACTATGACATACCGAAGACTAACTTGACCATCGAAGATCCTTCTATCGGTACCACACCGGTACTTAGGAAACTCACGGTCGATACTGTGTTTTGCAGGAAACCGACCACTACTTGTTACCGAGGACTTTAAAAAGACTACAATTATCAGCAACAACAGAAATAAACTCTCCTATTCTAGTTCCTAAATTACAGTAGTTAACCAAATCACTTTCCAATAAAAGTTAATTAGATAGAAATCTTACCCAAACAGAGGTCTATAGTTTAATTTCAATTTGTTTTGAATGGAAGCCTATATAGTTTTAGTTGATTTGTCGCAAAATGTTATGGCCTTATTGGTTCTGTCACTATGGCAATTTTGTAGACAATAGATATGAATCAAGCAAAATAACAAACAAAATGATAACTCCCTTGGTCAATACTAAGATAAGTGTATTCTGTGTAATCTCACAGTTTCACCTACATTGAATGGTAAAACATTTCACTTCTCAGTCTAAACAAATGTTAAGAAATTTCAACCCACAACCTGTACCCAATCAAATATCTTCAATTACACAGGCTTCTAATGTCCAGTTTCAAGTCCGACGTGCCTTTAGGATCACGCAACATCCACTACAACAAATGTATATGTTCCAACAAATACTAAAAGACAATGAAATACAGAATAGGGTGCATACATCATATAGGCATAAACCCAGTTAGACACAAATACGAAAATTGCAGCAAATATGTTTCCAAGATATATCAAATATGTTTCCAGCAAATATTCCTCAAGAGTCGAGACAAATTCTCTAAACGCTTGCCTTCATCTTCAATAGCATCATTAAGATCCACTACCTATATTCTCAAACAAGGATATGGCCTTTGCATTCTCTTCATCCTAAAGTGTTTGATCACATTTCAAAACTCGAGTCAATAAATTAAATAATCAACTGGGAAGAAAAGTATTATACATCAGCTAAAAAGCACCCACCTTGATTTTCTTGAATATATCTTGGAACTCCAACTCCCTATGGATTTGCTCACGAAGTCTGCAAAGAAGGTACCGTACAATTCACCCCCAACAAAAAAAGGTAATTAATTATGTGCTTGCAGTGCAACACCCAAGTGTTAAGTAATTAAATTAAACTAAAATTTGTGTTTACAATGCAATTAGGTGGGCCGCTGTGACTTTCAGGGTCTTCTTCAAGTCTTCATGTATTTCAGCATACCTTTCACAGTAAATAAACACCAACACATTACAAACATTTCAAAAAACCCACCTCACAAACCACCACAAACAATCAATGCACACTATCTCTGAGTAAATACGTCAGCATATCTTTCATAGTGAAAAACACAAACACATACATTACAGACATTTCAAAACACCACCTCACAAATCACCAACACAGAGAGAACAAAATTAGAAGATGAAGAGACCAAAATTTCTTTCAATTTGATTGGTTGAAATTGGAGTTGCCGAAAAGAAAAGAAAAGAAAAGAAAAGAAAGAATACCTTGAAGGCTTGCTAAAATCTTGGGCTTGATATGGATTTTGGAAGTATGAGCAATTGAACAGTAGTTTGGGGGTTTTTGAGAAGATGAGGTGAGAAATGAAGAAGATATGCTGAGAAACTTGCATTGATGCCACAGTTCCTCCCCACCTTCCCACGTCACCGTTAATTTCGACACCATCCTCTTTCCTTTCTTTATTATTATTATTTTTTAAAATAGCAATCACGTCCTGCTTATCAGTCATATACACAAATGTGGGTAGTCTTTTCTACTTTTTATTTTTTAAAATTTGCTCAATATAGTTTTACATGTAGTCCTTATTATATTAGATGGTTCTTTTATAATATTTATTTTTAATAAAAAATTACATTTAAATCAATAAAATATTTCAATATTACATAATGGTCAATACAAATTTTACTTTCCCATAAAGGTCAATGAGTTTTGAAATTATATTCCACTTTAGTCATTAAACCCAATCTACTTTTGGACAATAGTGATTAAAATGAAACTATGAAAAAATGCATCAATTAAAATGTAATTGTGAAATATTTTATTGATTTATTTGTAATTAACCCTATTTTTAAGTAGAGATAATATGGAGATTTTTGAATGTTTATCATCACTCTCCCTATAAACTATAATAAACATGTACAAACATATATAAACTATAATATGAGGTTAAGTTGACTATATAAATCAATTAATATATATTATAAGTGATGATTTGGTTCAATTAATACTGAAATGCTCACTTCGGTTTGGTTTGGTTTGATAACCGAAAACAAAAATAAAATCGAACCAAACCGATCTGGGTTCGAAACTCAATTTTTCAATAGGGTGATGCTAGGATGCCTCAATAAATCATGCCTTAATGTCATGTCATTACTCATTTATTATATCATTTTTGTATAAAGACTATTTTAGTCTTTTTATTATAAATGTGTTCCCTTCATATCACTAGAACGACCTGTTCACCATTCTTCCCCTTCTCCTTCATGACCATTCCTTCCTCTCAATCCCCCCTAACCCTCCATTAACATCCACACTTTGATTTTATTTAATAAATCAGAAACTCTCTCTCTTTCTCTCTTTCTCCCTTCCTCACCCGTCCACACTTTTACAAATCTATTTTTTTCAATAAGCTGAAACCCCAACTTTCCTAAATTTTTGTCATGTCCCTTGAATCATGCATCTGTTCTAAGATCTTAAATATGGATCCCTATTATGTGGACTAATGTGTGGACGTACTTTGCTTAAACACTTAAGGTAGCCTTAATAAGAAGATTAGGGCTCCGGGGACATGCTATACTTTGCACATGGAGAATATACAAAAGACAAAACTGTTAGCATTCTAATGCTAAATGCCATTTAGGTGTGCCAAGGCTATGTGTCAATACTGCCATGGTGGTCATGAGCCATTTAAGTGCATATACGATATGCGTGAGAAAAATGGCATTTGCACCAACAAAAAAAAGGAGGGGAGGGGCAGCTGTCATGTAGAAGACAAAAAGATCAAATCATAAAAATTATTGAAAGAAATGAAAATAAATTAGGAATATAGGATTGAAAAAGTCATGAAGAAGTAATTAAAAGAGAAAAATGGGTAAGATGATCAATTAGAATTATTAGAGTTTAGAGAAATAAGATGGTTTTTTAATAAAAATAATTTTAATTTAATATAGTAATGTGTATATTTATAAAAAAAAGGTTAATTACATAAAAATTAATAAAATAATTTCTAATTCTATAATGGTCAATGCATTATCTAAATAATGTGTACTGACTAAAATGTAATAAAATAAAAATAAAGAGTAACAACTAGACCTAAAACATAAGTGTATTTATGTTTTTTGCCATTTTGCTTACATATTAGTGATATCATCAATGTCTCATAATTATAAAAATTACAAAGAAGTCAATAATAACCACAAGCTGACACATGATACTTACTAAATTTATTTATAATTCTGTGCTAAATTATGTGATCATATTTTGTTTATTCATATTCAAGCAATTTTCTAAAAAAGTAATAAAAGGGCAAAAAAGTATATTAACAAAATTAATATTTTAAAAGAAATTAGGTATTGGGTGGGCCATTGACTAAAATGTAATTTTTTAAAATATATCATTGACTATTATGGGATATGAAATTATACATTAACCTATTTGTAATTTAAAAATATTTAGATTGATTTATTTGTAATTTTCTATAAAAAAAATTAACTAGTGATGTGTATAATTATTATCGGTATATAAAATTGAAGCACAATTAAGACACCAATTTTTTTGGCTCAAAATCATTGACCTTTTCAATATTTTGGTGAACCCTTGGTTTTGGACTCTGAAAAAAAACTTATAAATTAATTTCTAAAAAGTTTTAGTTGGGATGATTCTGGATGAGTGACTGAGGCGGAGGAGAAGACTAGGCTGCTATTATTGTATTGATTTGTTTGTGAGAGTCAAAATAGCTCAGCTGCCCTGCATCTCTCACCTCTTTTTCACCCAACAAGAAACAAAAGAAGCAAAACAAAAATTGAAAATTCTCATTCTAATTCTTCAATGGACTCTGAAAAAAAACTTATAAATTAATTTCTAAGTTTTAGTTGGGATGATTCTGGATGAGTGACTGAGGCGGAGGAGAAGACTAGGCTGTTATTATTGTATTGATTTGTTTGTGAGAGTCAACATAGCTCAGCTGCCCTGCATCTCTCACCTCTTTTTCACCCAACAAGAAACAAAAGAAGCAAAACAAAAGTTGAAAATTCTCATTCTAATTCTTCAATCTGTAAATTGAAACATGTTATCATCAAATCCCTCAACAATCACCTTAATCTTGGTGTTGGTCTTGTCAACAACAACAACAACAACACCTTCCCAAGTTGTTGCTCATCCATCACCCACTGCCACTGCCACTACCACTCCCATTAGTACTGTCTGCATCATTGGCGGCGGCATCGGCGGCTCCTCCGTGGCCCACTTCCTCCGCCACTACTCCTCCCCTAATCTCAACAACAGCAACTTCACCATCCGAATCTTCGAGCGAAATGCCTTCGTCGGTGGTCGCATGGCAACCGTCAACGTCTCCGGCTACACCTTCGAGGCCGGTGCCTCCATTCTCCACCCCAAGAACTTACATGCCTTGGCCTACACCAACCTCCTCAACCTCACCGTCAACGACCCCTCTTCTGCTTCTTCTGGTTTTGGAATATGGGATGGTAAAAAGTTCGTGTTCAAGACTCTCACCGTGAAATCCAAGCTTCCCTTTGTGGATAAGATTGTTTCGCTTGCGAATTCGCTGCTCTTGTTCGCGAGATACGGCTTCTCGCTTATCAGAATGGACAGATTTGTAAAGGTTTGCTACTGTGTTCTCTTTTTTTTTCCTCATCTATGCATGTGTATATGTTTGTGTGGATTTTAGTTGTTGATTGTGATATGGGTTTGTGGTGCAGAGTGCTGTAAATAGCTTCTTGAAGTATTATTTTAGCTTTGAGACAAGACCGGTTTTTGAGACGGTGGATGATATGCTTAAATGGGCTGGTTTGTACAACCTTACCACAAGGACTTTGGGTGTTGAATTGGCTGATGCTGGGTTGTCTCCCTTATTGATACAAGAGCTTGTCACTGTAAGAACTTTTGCTTCAACAATTTTGGAGGGTGTTTAGATGGCATTCTTTAGTTTTTTTTTTTCTTCTTTTTTTGTTGGCCAAGAGTGTTTTTTTTCCTTTAAATTTAAAAAAGATGGTAGTCTTTAGTTTTGTTTGTTTGTTAATAGTTTAACTTCATTTAAATTCTTTTTGGACTGTTATGAAGAATAAATATTGATTTTATGGTGTGAAGCAACTCCAAAATGCTAGATAATTAGGTTTGGATACACATATAGTCCACATGTATGTAGCTTGTATGCCTTTAGAAGAAGGGGAGCTTGTAAATATAGTAGAAAGAAGGGGAGGGAAGGGCCTTTGTGATTCTCTGATGGTTTCATTAGACGTGGTTAATGGGATTTTGAAATTCAGAAATGTGGTGTGGGTCATGATTGACTATCTGTCTCTACTTAGAATAGTAAGAGAACTCCCAACCAATAATTACAAACAAAATTGAAAAAGGAAGAAACAATGTCAATCTAAATATTTCATTTAGCAAGAGTTAGACTGCTAATGTATAAGCTAGTTAAGATTGGGGGAAAAAATGAATATACTAAAATGGTACAGAAATTGTAAAGAAATGGATACTAGGAACCTGGAAAAGTAGGATGTCTTATGCTTTATTGTGAGTGGCTAAAGAACTGTGCAACTACAAGTATTTTACAAAATTGGCACAAATCAGTACAGTGTTTACTATGCAATCATCATTCATGGGATTTCTAAATTTGAAACATATGTAGATTAGAGTCGTAAAATGTCATTTTGGTGTTTTAAGGTGATATTCTATGGAATTTGGTGTTTAGTAGGAAAGGATATAAGTTTGCAAGACAGAGAATTGAGTACTATGGGGTTGATAACCTCAAATAAAGAACAAGCATATGTGACCCTGCTCACCCTACTGTGTTGGCCTAGCTTCAAGTTTGAAAATTACTTTGTTTGATTTTGTTTTTCTTGTATGTGTATAATATATTTTCTCATGGATGAGGATGAGAGAACTGTTTAGTTTTTCATTTTGTCAGAGGTAGGCCATGTCATTCATTTCCTTATCCTACAATTGTTATTGCAGTTCTTTTATGTTTAGATTTTTTTAGCATATTGGGTTTCTGGTTTTTCTGGTTTCATTTCAATCAGTGTATATGGAAACAAAAAGCATCTTTCATGTGTGTCTGGACAGTGTCCTACATTTCACCTTTCAGGAAGCCTCTAGGTTTGTTGAAATTTTGATACGTTGAACTATAAATCTGTCTAATTAGTGAAGCAGTCTTTGAGGGTCTTGAATTTTCATTAGAAGTTATTACTCTGCTAAATTCTTCAGGTCATCACAAGAATTAATTACGGCCAAAGTGTCAGTATGAGTGGGCTTGCTGGTGCAGTTTCACTGGCAGGATCTGGTGGAGGATTGTGGTCCATCAAAGGAGGTAACTGGCAGATGGTTGCCGGACTGATTGATCGCTCAAATGTTGCATTGCACCTTAATGAAGAGATAGAATCTATCTCTTTAAATGGAGAGTATTATGAACTTAACTCCACCTTGAGAAACAGTTATACATGTGAAGTAGCGGTGGTTGCTACACCTCTAGATGAGTTGAATATTCAGTTTACTCCTCCAATTTCAATTCCTAAGAGAGAGTTACAACACACACATGCAACTTTTGTTAGGGGCCTCTTAAATCCCGTAAGTAACCCAGCAAGGATAAACTCATGTCTGACTTCTATGCTTATTTATTTAATCATGTTTGGATTTGAATTGTTTGTCATCGCAAACCATTATCTATTTATTTACTTTGGGCTAGGTATATTTTGGTCTGAATGATGTACTAGAAATTCCAGAACTGGTTGGGACAGTTGAGGATTCTGATCTTCCATTCACAAGTATCTCCGTTCTCAAGCAACATGATGAGAAGGACATCATTTACAAGATATTCTCTCGTAAACCAATGGCGGATGCAATTCTAGATAGCATCTTCAGGTAACAGTCTAAGTTTCTAACTAGCCAGCACTCATTTGCATTCAACAAGAAAAGAGAATATGATGGGTGCATACACTTTCCAACCTCAGAGCTTGCTCGGGTTTTTGTCAAATGTCAATAATGTTATTCTTGAATCTTCAACATTGTTTCGTTGTGAATCTTCTGTTCATCATCATTATATAAAGTAGACAGAAGAAAATCTTGTGACTTTGAAACCAGATTCAAAAAGTGACAGGATTAAAATTGAATACCTTCAAATATCCCTTGTTTTTGCTTAAAAGCTCTGGATACTCAACTAGAATTCTGCTTAGAGATAGTTTCTAAATTCACCCATAGAATGCAAGTATCATCATCGTATCAAAACTCTCTCTCCCTCAGTTGAAAATATTCCCAAATGCTCTCTCAACCTGTTGGTCTCTAGCATTTGGTCATAAAACTTTATTTTCTTTTTTCTTTTTCTGGAAAAACCATTTGTTTTAGTTTCTGGATATTGTTTGTTTTTTGAGCAATAGTATGTTGTAAATGGAAAAATATATTTTAAGTAACTTGTCTACGTATAAGTGACATGCTAAGACTTTTCAGCTAACATAATGGCATTGCTCAGACGGTTGATGCTGTAAGAATTTAAAATTTAAGGGTTGACATTGTTGAAAACTTGAAATTGAGCCTGGGGTTAAAAAGAAACATCGAGAAAACACTGAGGATTAGAGGTTTAATGCACAAAATTTCTATGCTTTCATTTATCTTCTTTTTTTCTTTTTTTCTTTTTGGGTCAATAGAGAACTAGGTTAGTTTGAAAAGTCTATATTTGCAAATCTTACTGAGGTAACAAATAAAAATGATGATGTCAGCCCACATGGGTCAACAGGTCCACTAGGTGGCTTTCCCACTTCTTGTTAGCTAAGTAGCTAATTTATAATTTCAGAGTTCTTCTTGACTGGAGGGAGTTTTATTCTGAGTGCCTACCGGCCTTTGGTCTATTTTCTGCTGTTTTAGTTGTTTGATGGACTTCTCATCCTTGTTTTCAGTTTCTTCATTTTTTATTTCTTTTTAGGTTAAGTTGTGTTTCTTGTAAACGAAAGAAGTATTTGGGTAACATATTTCATATGTTTGAGAGGCTAGATTGTTGAAAGCAATTAAGTTTTGATTAGTTAGTCTTCAGTTTTCAGTTTTGATTAGATGAAAGGACTATATGACAGACCATTCCTTAATGATTATCCAATAGGTTGATGTGCTATACCATTTTCTTAATCCATAAACCATCAAAATCTTTGTTTGGTCCATAAAAAGCTTGATCCTTTATATACTGATTATAGTTTTGCTTCTGCTACTGTTAGTGTGAGGATGGAGACGATTCGAATAAATTGGGGTGCATACCCACGTTACGGTGCTCCCGAAGTATTCGCACCATTTATTTTGGATGGTAAGCATTTGTACTATGTAAATGCTTTTGAGAATGCAGCAAGTACAATGGAGACGAGCGCTGTTGCTGCCGAGAATATTGCCAGGCTCATCCTGTCAAGATTTTTCAGCCATGTACCTTTGAGTTTGGCAAACTTGAGCTCTCGTTCCGATGGAGGGGCTCTTCATGTAGATCTGTGAATTGTATTTGTGATCACAAAACTTTGGTTTTGGTTGTAATTAAGGTTAGGTGACACAAATGTAAAATACTACTCAAAGAATGTACGGTACACAATATTTATTGTAAAACTTTTATTGTGGAATGTGAAGAACTTGAGTTTTTGTTTTTGGCCTGGTTTGAGAAGTACTGTACGGATTTAGCAAAGTGCTGCATTCCAGCATAATGCAAAACTTAAAATCCAACCTGCAATATTGTAGGCTTTAGTTGCCAAAAATAATATATACTCTAATCTTTGGATTTTGTCTTTTTGGCTGCTTGGTTTGATGGTTAAATTCTTAAAGTGTGAATAGTAACTTTTCGGCTAGTAGATTTCATCTGCAAAGATTAAAGGGTTAAATATATTTTTAGTCTTTGTGTTTTACTCAAAAAACAAATTTGGTTTTCGTGGTTTTAAAATTTTGATTTTGGTCCTTGTATTTTACTCAAAAAACAAATTTGGTCCTCATGATTTCAAAATTCCGAATTTGGTATTGAGTTTTACTTCAAAAACAAATTTGGTTCTCGTAGTTTCAAAATTCTAATTTTGATCCTTGAATATTTATACATGTTACTTTGAATTTAACATATACTAGTCTTTTGACATATGTCATGCGAGTGCTAATGACCTTTCTTAAATATAAAGCTTTTTAATAAAAAAATTATCCTTCCTACAAAAGAGATAGTGGGGTAAATGGGTTGCTAAAAATAAGAAGAGGTGTATTTTTTATTTTATTTTATTTTTCAATTCTATTTTGCTATTTTTCCCCCAAAATATTAAGTTATTTGATTTGAATCTTTTAATTAACAAAGGGCAATATTGGGTTTTTCAATGTTTAACTTTCCTCCACTTTCTCCTTTTATATATATAGATAGATAGATACATGTAATTTCCAAAATATTACTGAAGGACTAAAATTGTTAATGGACAAAAACACAAGGATAAAAATCGAAATTTTGAAACCACAAAGACTAAATTTGTTTTTTGAATAAAACACAGGAACTAAAAATGTATTTAACCCGAGAGTAAATTGATAAGAGTAGAAGCGTCGTTTACAACTGCCGGAGCATGAGTTTTGACCACAGAAGCTTTACTTCCCATCATCAGCTGCATTGGAGGTGCATTTGTTTTAAATTGGCTCATTATCAGTTTTGTCCTTGAAAAGAGTTAACAAATTCTTAATACACCCCTATTGTTTCATTGTCTTAATTAACCACTTGATAGTATAACCTGTATTCCAATGTGCTTTTTCGGCTCAATTCAGTTATAACTTCAATCAATTTTGATGATGTGGCATGATATATATGAGTTGTCAAATGTAATAAAATAATAATAATAAATTTTAATATATTAAATAATAAAAAAATTATAAATAAAATTTAAAACAAAGCCAAAGTAATATTTCTTTTTTAAAAAAACCCCTCCCCTCCACCCAGCCCGGAGCCGCTAAGACGACCTTATCACCACTGTACATTTCTCCCAGAACCAAAAAAATGAATCCAACAACCCTATTAAACCAAACCCCAAATTGCCATCAATCCAATCACCACATCAAAGATTGCTTTCTAGGTTTACAAGATTACAAACAATACTCCAAAACCCATATCCCACAAATAAAAAATAAGAATCACATATAGTACTACAAGATCATTGTGATTCTTATTTTTGTTTGTGGAATGTGAGTTTTGGAGTACTGTCTGTGATCTTGTAAACCTAGAAAGCGATCTTCAATGTTGTGATTGGATAAGTGAAAATTTGGGTCATCAAATTTGTTTTTGCTGGTTTCAAGAGATATGAACGGTGGCAATGAGGCTGTTGCAACAACTATGGGGCAGAGTGGAGGAGAGGGGGTGGCTGGAAAAGGGAGGGGTTTTTTTTGTTTTTTTTTTCCCCTTGGCCAACTAAACTAACTTTAATTCATAAGTTGAATTGAAAAATCATAGTTTAAACAATGAGGTTGAACATCACAAGTTAAGCATGAAAAATCACAATTTAAACAATTAGGTTGAACATCACAAGTTGAGCATGAAAAATCACAGTTTAAAAAATTTGACGAAATTCATGATTTGGATTAACAATGTTAATGAACTAAAATTGTAAGGACAAAAAAGACTGAAAAAGGAATAGACTATTTCGACCACTCTGAATTACTATGTTAACTACTTTTGGGCCATTCGACAGTAATTTACCGAAATGTTTGTGTTATTTTGGTGGCCAACTACCGAACTCTTTTGTATATTTATACTATTCGATAATAATCTACCAAAATAATACAGACATTTCAGTAGATTATTGTCAAATGGTCGAAAAATAATCAACTTAAGAGTTGTTGGAATAGTTTGGGCCCTAAAAAAAGTACATGAATGACGGAAGTTGAGGCAAACTATATGGACTAAAAGTTTACCCAAAAAAAAAACTACATGGACTAAATGGGGTGTATTGTATATGGATTTTAAAAGACTTTTATGGAATTTAAATGTTATGTGGTATTCAATTAAGATTTTTAAAGACTTTAAAAAAGTAGATAAAAATCTATATGTATTCAATTAAGAATGTTAAGGAGTCTATAAAAGTCATATGGTATTCAATTAAGACTTTTAATGACTTTTAAAAAGTCCATAAAAATCTATGTGTATTCAAAAAGTCATAGACTTTTATAGACTTCATTTAATGATGGATTTCTAAAGACTTTGGAAGACTTTTATGTGTATTACAAAGTCATTATAAATCCGACCTATTCTCTACGGATTTATAAGGATTTCTATAGACTCTGTAAAACTCTGTAGAACTCTATGAAAATCTATAAATTCTACAAAAGTCTACAACTTGAAAAAAGTCTATAAATGTCTTTATAAATCTATATACACTACACCAGTGTATTTTGGCCCAAAGAGAAACTTGAATGTTCGTTTGGTATCATTTCTGGAAACTATTTCTTATTTTATTTATAATATTTATAAATGAAATAAGAAGGAATAAAAAAAAAATTTATATTAAAAGAACAAGATCAATCCTTACCAGCTAATTATGTGTATATTCAAGTCATTCAAAAGCCACTAACTGGCGAACTGCCCTTTCAAATTGCCCAGAATTTTTTTTTTTTGGTCAGATACTATAGACTCTCTATATCATTCAACATGTTTGTTTTGGCAGCAAAACGCACTCAGTTTACAGCATCACAAAAACCTACATAATGTGGATTATGCTCATAAACAGACAAGTATTTTCTCCGAGCATTTGTTTCTAATTTTCCCTTTTCATTGTGTAAACAAAGATTATGATGAGGAATTGAGGTTTGATGGTACTCGTTTAAAAGAATCGAGACAAGAAGAGCGGTTCCCTTAGTTTTCATACTCAACTTAGGAAGGAAAAAACGATAATATATGCTGGAGCAATACATATCTGTACAAATCCAATTTGGAAAATAAAGGTACACCAATCAAAGTCATTCAAACCAAATAATTTTTTACAGGTGCATGCATGGTTTGGAAACAGTTTGAGCAGATGAGGACCTAATTCAACTGTTATCCAATCAAGCTGGCAATGGTTCCTCCATAACTGCATATCCAAAATTATGGTCAAGCATTTGCAATTTTTGAAGTGAGGAAGTGAGTGAGTGAGTGAGTAAGTGAGTGGAGTTAGTGATATACCTTTTCTCTTGGTAGAAACTTCAGCATCATCTGTGACCACATCAGGTGCAACTGGGGCTTTTGTTGGTACATCGGGAAGGTCCAAATTCTCAATTTCTTCAGATGGCACTGAATCAGGAACTTTAGGCAGATCTTGAACAGTAATCTGACAAAGGGAGAGAAGTTTCTCTTTTAAATGAGATAAAATCATATGTTTATGGGGTTTTTGGCCATATGCCAACATAGTGAAACCAACAAGACAACAAACTGCCTAAATTACAGTTCATGCTATAAATTGATATATGATTAGCTCAGAAACAATTTAAATGGCAATTTGAAATTGCAAGATCCATATCAACATATATGAAGGTCCTTTGAAAAACCTGAAGCACAAGGCTCAACAACAATTATGCTAAAGCAACACAATGCACACACAAGAAGTTCATCTTCAACCTATATTTTGTTTGAAATGTAAGAATTATAGGGGGAAATAAATCATAACATATTCTAAATGTCAAAAACCCAAACAGGAATAGATGTGAATATAATTTTACAAAGATTTTGAAAAAAAAAAAAAACTTAGTGTTTTGGGGTTTTTCATGACCATTTTGCGGCAAATATACAAGACAGTATTTAACATGGCATCACCTTGTGTATTTCAACACGACGAACCAAACTGATTTTGAAAAAAAAAAAAACTTAAGTGTTTTGGGGTTTTTCATGACCATTTTGCGGCAAATATACAAGACAGTATTTAACATGTCATCACCTTGTGTATTTCAACACGACGAACCAAACAAAAATTTATGCACACCTCAGTATGTGTGTGTGTGTTTGTGTGTAGACAAATGGAGACAATCCAATGAGGACCACATGGAAACCATCCAATGCGGACCCAAGTTCAGGACCTAAGCCAACTATTAGGCAACAACCCACACTGTGGTCCTATAATCTGAACCATTTATTTTAAGGTTCCTTTCGAGGGGCATCTCTGTCAAATATCCAAATCAGAAAACATCTAGCAATTTGATTATAATGAAAATTTCAATATTTATTGAAAATGTTTTGTTCATCTATTTATTTAAACCATACCCAATTTGGTAAATTTTTGAAAGGATGATCCTTTATGGGGATCTAAAAATGTAGGATTCCAATCATAAGACAACAATGTAAAATAGGCCCAAAACATGATCCTCAATGCACTGTAATGTTAACCTTTTAATGTTTTTTAGGAGAAACATAATTTTATTAAATCAGAAAGAGCTACTTACAATCCGAGGACAAGTCCACACCTATAACATCAGTAAATTGTGTGCTAACCACTAAATAAAGCCGTAAAACGTGGTAATAGCTTTGCTAAAAAAAAAAAAATTAACCAGAAGGGAATAAATGGCAATCAGGATGAAAATGAATCTTTATGGTTTGTTGACCTATTATGTAAATCGAAAATATCATACCTGAGCTTCCAAGTTCTCAAATTCTGCTAAAATTTCCTCTTCATCTTCTGTGGATAATTTCTCCCCCAAGATTGCATTAATTTCCTACAAAGTCATAATAAAGATGGAAGAACTTTTTAAAGAGAAAAAAAATTAAGAGGGAGAAGATGCTAAGCAAAGAAGAAGCTGAAGTGTAAATGTTAACACCATCATTGATATATAATAAGTCAAGGAATATACACAAGTGGTATGAAAAATTCATGAGCAATAATTAAAGTAGGCACCTTGTGTAACAAAAATGGGAAGGTAGAAACTAATTGGTTCATGACCAAAAAAATAAAATCACTACATGGTTATTTAGCAAAGCATAGATATGATTCGTTTCGATTTTCAATATCCCTTTTAAGCAAACCAATTCATGATAATCATGGACCATGGTGCATCTTTTTTGGAAACCAAAAACGAGTGCCATATATGAGTGGATTTAAGAGAAAGTGGTCATACTATGCCCTGGTTTCCTCCACTGCCTGTGAGGAGGACAAGTCGAAGGAAACAAACTCAACTTAGAGGTAATCTGTTGTTACATATTTCTCACACTCTTTATTAATAATCAAAAACAACTTAATACACACCCCAAGGAGCCAGGAATTCTGAATAGGAAGATACTAAATCACCCTGCTAAGTTTTACAAAAAACAAAAAGAATTACCCTTACAAGCTAAAACCAGAGAGAGAAGGAGAGAGAGAGTATGGATCTTGCTCATAACAAGCATAAGAAACTTCAATACTTTATAGAACTCTTCTCAAATGACCAAAAAGGTGTTTCCTAATTGGTTAGTGATACTCATTCTAGGAATGCAGCCCAAGCAAAATCAATTGAATTACCAAATTTTCAACTGTGCAATTAAAGAAAAATGAGAAAAATAAAAGAGAAAAATAAAAGAGAAAAATCAAGCTCACATCTTGGTAAGCCTTAGCTTCGTCAGTATCATCCATTAGCTTCTGAACATCCTCAAGGTTGATCTCACTTTGTATGGCTTTGATTGCGTTGTTACCAGCCTTCAAACTCTCAAATACAGCTTTCTGCTTGCTTGTCAGTTCGATATCTTGCAACTGCACAAAAAGGTACACTGGAATGTCAACATGCTTTCTTCTTAAAGTATAAGATCTTGTTAAAAAGCAATCTTGGCACAACTGTGCAGGTATTTTAAGGAGTGAAGTGGTCATAGGTTTAAATCTTAGCGATGACCGGAAATGAGCAAAGGAAACTGAAAGAAACAAATGAAATTGCAGGTTTGCATAATGACTTACTTGTTGCTCAACATTAATAACCCAGGTATCTACTTGCTTCAACAATTCTTCTTGTGCCTTTTTCTTCTTTAATGCCAACAATGCTCTTTCCTTTCTTTTTTCACGAATCAAGTCCCTTGCAGCTTGCTTTTCTGCTTCAATTACAGCTTCAAGCTGTTGAAAAATCATCAAGAGATGTGAATTAGATTGTTAACCTGGAAAAGTTGCAGCCTTTCAAAGGTGTATGAAAATTGATTTCCTTAATAAAAATTTCACCTAATTATCACCGAAAAAGAAAAAAAAAAAAAAGGAAACTTCTTTTACAACGTTAACATTCATTATGTTCATCATTTTCAACTCCTTTATGCGATCTGTGATACAATTTTGAAGTTTCTCCAGATTCTCAGCGACCAAACAGACCATAAACCAAAATTTTACATAATACCCACTACCCAAATTTAGAAAAGGAATCACAGTTCACAAAAAAGTAAACGTTTTTACATTGTATTGAAAAAAGAATAATAATAATAATATAGTACCTGTTGTTGGTACTGAGCAAGTTTGCGTCTCTGGGTCTTAAGAGAAAGGATAGCTCGATCGACCTCGGTGATCTTGGGCTTCTTCACGAACAAATTCCCCATCTACTCGTATATCATTCCGTTCCGGGTTTGTCTTAAAAATTCTAGCAAAGATGTTGGATGATAAAGCTTTCTTCCAATACACCAAAGATCGGTTTGCACTTTGCACCCAATACGCCAATACACAGCCAGAGAGAGAGAGAGAGAGAGAATTCAAGCAGTCTAGGACGAACCAGTCAGGAAACAGGCAATTCAGCCGGAGAGTCCAACAGAGTTTTTGGGGATGTGCTGTGCTGTGCTAATTCTGTGCTCGTCTAAATCTGGACGGTTCTTTTCATCTAACGGTTCAGCTGGAGATATATTTCAATTACGTAAAATTTGCATTTAGCATATGGTGTACCATATTTTGGTATTATTTTGTGTACGTGTACCACATTTTAGTATCATTTTATGTATCATTTTTTTAATAAAGATAAAACTTATTTATATTAATGAGTCTCATTTCTATTAAAGAGATGATACACAAAATGGTACTAAAATATAGTATGCCTAGCATTTTCCTTAGTTTAGTGATTTGTTATGATTTTGTTGTCATTGTCTATGACTCTCTCCCTCATTTCCCATCTCTCGTTCCCTGCGACTTTCTTTCTCTGAAATGTGATCGGGTGCTTCAATAATCTATTTGATTATTTTTGCTTTTGATTCAGATTCAGCACCGTTTAATTTCTAATAAAGAATAGAAAAAGAAAAGAAGATGAAAGTTAGAGCTCAATCTTTCGTTTATCTACCTATTATTTCTCATAAAGCAATTGGAGTTTTAGATTCAACGAGAGTTTAATTTCTTATTTTGGTGTAATTTTTATGATTAGAGCTAAATTTAAATTTCTATGGTTAGGTTTTTCAATCGATTACCTAATAGCAAGCAAATTGTGTATGTTTTCAATGATTTGATGGATTTGGTGATGGTTCTCCTATGTATGTGATTGTTGGAGTTAGATTTCACAATCTATAATCTCTATAATCGATCGATGGCTCAGAAAAACATTATTCAACCGTTTATGTTTTAAACTGTTTAACCGTTTGTGACTGTCTAACAAATTCCCAACACTCCTAAACCCAAACCACAACCTTTGAGGCACACCCTCTCCTCCCATAACCTCACTTCCACATATTTCATCCAATAAAACTTAAACCTTCTCTCTTGCAATACACCAAAGATTGGTAGTCCAACAGAGAGAGAGAGAGAGTATAGGACAAAAAAGTAAAGAAAGAGGCTATTTTAGCTAGAGAGTCCAACACACAGAGAATTATTTTGGATGTGCTATGCTGTGTTATCTCCTTTTTTAGAGAGCGCCCGATCTAAATATGGATGGTTTTTTTAATCTAATGACTTAGCTGGAGATATATTCAATTACTTAAAATTAGCATTTTTTCTTTCTTGTAGTTTAAGAGAAATGTTAGGTGCACCGTGTACCGCATTTTGGTATCAGGGCCGGTTCTGACTTTTGAAAGATTTAGAGGCAAAAGTTTTAATTGGGACCCTTATAATTTTAGTTGGACGAAAAAAAAATTTGCAAAACAATTCACAATTGACAATTTAGAATTAATGCATTATAATATTTTCATTAACAAAACAATCCAAATTTTAGAACCAATACATTATCCTCAATATGAATAAGAACGCAAATAAGTTTTGACAAAAGAAAAATAGCAAGTATAAAACATTATTTCCATTAGCCTAAATAATATCCACGTTATGAACTATAACTACCTACAAAAGCAAAATAGCAGTAGGATAGTTCCACTACAAAACATTCTTGTAACATTTCTAGAAGCAAAATCATCAATATAGTTTCAGAGGTCCAATTGTAATAGGAGTCTATTTCCTTATTTCATGTGAAGTTTGTGGAGGTCCTCCGCTTCATGGAGGTACTTCATTTGCAGTGGTCCGTCCCGGATGGTGTACCTCTCATGCAGAATTTACCATGATAGGTCCGTAGTGGGTTGTGCGGCTTTGGATAAGGTCCGCTTCTCATATGTGGGCAAAGGTAATCTCCGTAGTACCTAGGTGATAGGACCACCTAAAGTAGGTGACTACCTAGTTGAGGGTAGCTTACCCTTCTGTTTAAATGAGAGGTGGGTCCTTAGGTATTAGGAGCTTATGGTAGGTACCACCTTATTACATTGGCACTACTTCCTTGTCACCGTTTGCCCATATTCACCCTTGGGCATAAATAGAAATTGTCATCGGTTCCCACAATCCCTTTGGAGGCTCTAAACAAGATATGCATGCAAATTATTTCGAATTTTCTGTATTTTTTCCTGATTTTGCTCGCAATGACTAATTCTGGAATCATGATATATTTGATGATATTTCCCCGAACATGTTAACAAAATTTAATGGGCAACAACCAAATAAAATTAACCTTAATGAATGGTGCCTGCTGTGGAAAAAAAAAATGAAAAAAAATAATTATAGTGGTATCAACTTTCAACATCCACCTTATGTATAATTTGTCAACTTTCGACAAGCGGGAGCTGTATTGTTTGGGAACATTCGATTGCTTGTCACCGAATACTGGAGTTGAGTCTAAATTTTATGTATTGTTTTATGCATCACAAAAACTTGATTTAACCAATAAAAATCGAAATTAATTACCTAGAATTCATAAACTACTATGAAATTGACCAAAATATGTTGAAAAACCATAGATAACTCACATTTTTTCTCTAATTCCATGGCTTTAGCGCTACGTGGTTGGGTTGCTTTTAGGATTGGGCGATGGACTACGATGGGTTGCAAGATGAGAGGCGACGATGGCTGCTAGTCTTGGCGTAGCTCGGGTGTGTTAGCTAGGGAAAGTGAACACCAAATGATGAATCTTTCGGTTGGATATGGAGAGGTTGGGTATGAAGAGAAATAGAAGGTTATGAATTGAGTAATTTTTCATAAAGATAGTGTAATAATTAGAGTTGAGTAGAATGAGAAAAATGTAAATTTAAAAAAGTAAGTGTTGGCGTTGGGTAAAATAAGAAATTGAATAAGAAAAGTAAAATATTGAGTATAATTATAAATAAAAGAGAAAATTACAAAAATAGTCCACTTATATTCGCTATATATTTTTTTAAGTTATATATTAGTCCAGTAATTGTCTATTTGTTCCATGTTGATCCAAAATAGACAATTTTGTCTCTCAAAGTCAATTTATTCGTACAAAATTGAGGGGCAAAATTGTTTAATTTTGCTCAGTTTGGACCAAAATGAAACTTTCAGATAATTCATACATCAATATGACACTTAAAAAAATTTGTAGACCAAAACAAAACTTAGGGAATAATAAGTGAATTATTTATGTAATTAACTCTAAATAAAATTTCCCAGCAAAATAACCAACACATGTGATGTGGCATGATCTAAACCATTGATTGTTTTTGGACGATTGAGATTTAAGCCTGGTAGAGAAAAATCTGGCAGAGGATCTAGGTCCGATAAAAACATACCGGTTCCAAGTCTAGTCTCTCTCTCAGTCTCTCAGTTCTCACGCGCACACACGTTAGAAGAAGAAAAAGGAAGAAAATGTCGTGGAGAGGAAAGAGAAAGGACGAGGCGGAGCAGGGGGCGTCGGACGGTGGCTCTGAGCCCCCCAAGAAGACAGCCAAGAAGGACTCCTCCGACTACTCCTCCGACGACATCGTTGTCTGCGAGGTCACCATCTCTCTCTTTCTTTCTTCTTTTGTCTGCATCTCTGTATATGTGTATCTGTCAATCCCAGTGTGTGATTCTAGGGTTTTGGGAATTGTAGATATCGAAGAATAGGAGGGTAACTGTGAGGAACTGGGATGGCAAGGTTCTCATCGACATTCGTGAGTTCTATGTTAAGGATGGCAAGCAAATGCCTGGAAAGAAAGGTTTGCCATTCTTTTATTATTTATTCATATTATTATTCGATTGCTTTTTTTTTTTTTTTAGTAGTGTTCAATTGAATGTCTTAGCTTAGAGTTTGTACGTTTTAGGGTTTATTTACTGATCATTGTCCAATTCGCTATATGGGTTTTTGTACTTCGGTCGGATTTGGGGTTCAGAAGAAATGATGATATTGCAATTTATGATTTGCGCTTGTAGTTTTATATGGTCATGTTAAGTGTGGTTGCTTTGTATGGTCTGGTGTATGGTAGGTAACTATTACTCTTACAATAAAGAAAATCTTCATTTCTATTTGTTTTTAATTTTCATGTTATAGGTGTACCTTATTTTATAGTTAGGAGACTGTCAGAAACAATTCCTGGCATTAGGAATGGTTTTATATATGTATGAAGGTTTGATGTATCTCACATGGGTCTGTTGGTTTGATGTGGTTTTATATGTATGAAGGTTGGGTGTATCCCACATGGGTCTGTTGGTTTGATGTCAACATTCAAGTAAGACATGCCTTAATTTTTTGGACGGCATTTGGGCTCAATTTCCATAATGTTTAGTTCTTCTTTTAAGTGATTTCATGCCGTAGTCATAGCAAAAGTAAAAGCTAGTGTTAAAATGCCCTATACCTAATTGGGACTTAATATGTGCCTCATGCACTGAACATTGTTGGATCTGAATTCAGCACCAAGCATAGTTTAATGGGTGTTACATGGTTTGTGAAACTCAAGTTATTAGCTCCTTTGGTTTTGACGTGAGAAGGTAGGTGAAAAGTTGGGAGGGAGAGGGAGGGAGAGGGAGAGGGAACCAACGAGGGGTCAGTTGGAATGATCAGGCCTTTGGTTTGCGCCCAAGTGGTCTAAGGTTCAAAGCCCCCTCAAGGTACGTACCTAACATTTTCTAGAGTTTGTTATCTCCTAAAGATTCTGGGGATTGGCAGGAGGCCCCAGTTTCAAGCCTGGGTCCACGAAGCGGGTTTGGAGGATTTCTGGATTTCAGAAAAAAAAAAAAANAAAAAAAAAAAAAAAAAAAAAGGAGAGTGAGAGGGAGAGATGCAAGAGCTAAGTTCAAATTAATAAATAAAGCCATCCAAGTACCGAGCACCATATGATTAAGGCTCTTTGTACTTTTTAATGTAATAAATGTAATTCACACATATATTTTAGGTTCTGTGCTTTGAGTCACTCTATGTCACACGATCAATGTATTAGGTGTAGACGTGTCATGAATTGTGTTTTTTAGCATTTCTACTTGTCTTAATTTGTGTCTTTTTAATGATTCATGTATCCACGACCCTATAAAAGGGGATACTTTGGAAGCTTTGAAAGAAAGTTAATAGTGAAAGTTTTGTGTGATTTCTTGCCCTTGTTTGAAGTATGAGTACACTTGGAGTGATTCCATGACACTATCTCGGCAATGCAATTTTTTCTAATTTATTTTTTAAGAGTGATTCCTAGAACCCTACTGGTGTAACGCTAGTAGTTTCTATCCATTCCTGGCGTCCTTAACATTTCATTTGTGCTTTATCTACCAACAATGTACAGCAATCAAAGCCCACAATAGCATTTCTGCATTTTATTCCATTTTGTCCTACATCAGGTAGAGGGAGAGAGGACAAAAAGTTAAGATTGCTGCTTTTTTCCCCAACATTTTTCAGTGATTACTTTGTATTTTGATAGGTTTAAACATTTCCAATGGATTTCTCTGGTTGAGATACGAAATTTTTTTCTTCTGGTCTGCCTAGGAGAAGTTTAAATCAGTGTTTTTAAAATCGACTTTGAGGCTCCCCTCAAAGCATAGCTTAAGAGGATTTCAGTGCATAATGGTTACTATAGGAATTGGTTTAAATCCTTGAATAATATAGTACTTCCAGAATTGGTTTACATTTTTGTTATCCGAGACATTTTGTTAGAGGATCATTGGATTATTTACCTTTTGGCATGAATATGGTACTTTAGGTGCTCCTTGCCAGATTTAGCTCACTGTGCATGTAGTTAGTGAACTGTTATCTTAAGTAGGCTTTGTATTCATTTAAGTAGTGCCTAGATTGATGCTATTTTCCCTTGTTTTCAGGAATCACACTAACGATGGATCAGGTATATATCTTCATATTTATACATTTCAATAGCTGTTCGAGAGCATTACTTATGCATCATGTTTCCTTGTGCAGTGGAATGTTTTCCGGAATCATGTGGAAGAAATTGACAAGGCTATTAAAGAGACCTCTTAGAAAAAAGGCTTTTGTTTCTAACTAGAAAATATTTAGCCTACTGGGTTATTTTGTTTTTGCTGTTAGAAAGTGAAATCAGGTGGCTGATGTTTTGTATCTACCTAGAAGTCGATCATAACTGGATTTTTGGAATTGAACCTTACATCCCTGTATGTAAATTACTCGATCAACTATCTCATGGAATAGGTTAACCTCAATTGAACCTCTCATCTGTGTGTATATACTGCAGCCTTCTAAAGGCTGTTGTCTGTTTCTCCTATGTCTTTTAAGAGATCCAAATATCCAAACCACAGTCTTTGTAAACGACACAAGTCAAAACATTTCTCATTTCATTACCGAGATATTGACCTTTCAGAACTATATAAGCAAACTCTCTCTCCAGATAGCTCTCATCTAAAGAGTGCGAGAAGCTTTTAGGCAATACTTGTTCAACTATGAGTTAACACTCGTCGAGATCATGTTCGGTCTTATGGTTGAAAATAGGTTTCACTACACAGCTTAGTTACTGTAAGCTCAAGCAAAGATTTGATTTCAGTGAGCTTGGGTTTATGATAGGATTGCGTGGGATGATGAGTTGGGATATGGATAGGATGGGTGGAGTAATGGGTTAGAATTAGGATAGGTTCAAGGTTAAAATTAGGATAAACTTAGGGTTAGAATTAGAACAATAATACTAGAGATCTCACTTTCTATCCCAATTTATTAATCCCAACCTATGTGGCAAGTGACATGGCAATGTCGTTTGC